>JAOWBW010000206.1:1331878-1586817 GCA_026119855.1 Campanula takesimana
GGCCATGAGAATCTGATTGTACCCAGCGAACCCATCCACGAATGAGCGAACCTCGTAGGCAGCAGTGGAGTCGACTAGCATGTCGATATTAGGGAGTGGAAAATCATCCTTTGGGGAAACTTTGTTTAAATCCCGGAAGTCTACACAAACTCGAACCTTTCCGTTCGCCTTCCTGACTGTCACAATGTTGGCTAACCATGTCGGATACTCGATAACCTTGATGAAACCCACACTGAGGAGCTTCTCAATCTCTTATTTGACCTGCAGAGACCATTCTGGCTTGATCTTTCGGAGCTTCTGCTTTACTGGCCTGACATCTTCTCTGATCGGAATCCTGTGCTCCGCTACCTTTCTGTCTAAACCCGGCATGTCTTTGTATGACCATGCGAACACATCCACGAACTCCCGTAGTAATGCAGTCAATCTGTCTCTGTCGTCTCCCTTGAAGAAGCTTCCAATCTTGGTTTCTTTTGGCTCTTCTTCGGTACCCAGATTAACAACCTGCAATTCTTCGTCAGCCTTTGGACCATTCTCGCCACGACTACGGACTTGTTGAGCAAGTTCATTTAAGTATGTTGTGTTTTCGTGGTCTATTTCATCATAATTTGAATCGTTATTAACTTGTTTGTTAAGTTTATTATTAGTTAATTCATCATTTATGATGTTTGCAATCTCAGGGTACTCAGAAATATCAAATTTTTCATTAGCAAAGAAAGGAAACACACGCTCGGCTATGGCTTCCAAATCCTCTTGGGTGAGGGTATTAGAGACACTCTCGGACTCGAAAGTAAGGGTGAGTTGCTCTTCCTTTGTTGCTGTGCGGGGTATGCAACCCATTTCTCGGACTAAGAATTCCTCGGATACCACGGGCCCTTTTGTTGAATACCAATTGTTGATCAGCTCGGAGCTTGGCGGGATCTCACTGATAGTCTCGTTCATGATGACGGTGTCATGGATGGCGTTGACTTGGCATTCATTCATTACGGCAAGCTCTTCGAACATGGAGGCTAAATCCGTCAGTTCTTCCCCCACGGTGATTTCTGTCTCGGACTCTATAGTCACCTTCCTTCCCCACCATTCACGGGGCGACATGGTAGTTGGTTCCCTTTCGGATTTTTGGATCTCACAATCGGAGAAGATTTCGAGGCCGGGCTTTTTGACACCCTTATTGTTAACCCATGGCTCGGGAAAGATCACGTATGGAACGTCTTCCCCTTGGCGAACAAAATAACCATTCAACGTCTTGCGGTAAGGCCTTAGATTAGGGACTTCATACCTACGGCCTTCTTTACGAGCTCGGGCCTTTTCGTTCTTGATCGCTTGTTCTTGCTTCAAGTCTTCTTCGGAAGGCTCGTACCCCAAACCGAATGTGTTCACGAAAACAGAGATTCCTTGCTTGTGTTCTTGACAAATGGGACTTCATACCTACGTTCCTCGAGCGCGCGTGATCGTTATCCTAGGATGTCTAACTTGTTTTTTAGAGTCGCCACCTATGTTTTGAGGAACATAAGAAAAACCTATTGATTGTAGCCTAAGTTTGATTACGAAAATAGAGATTCTTTGTTTTGAGGTTCGGGGGTTAGATTACGAGATGGGAAGTACCGAAACACCCATCTCGCCCAACTAAAGTTGGTCTTGCTTGATCAAAATCTACATGAATAAAAAACGTTCTTCTTCTTCTTCTTTAAGTCATGAAAAGGGGGTTTAAAATAGGGTTTGGAATGTAGGAGATAACTCCTTAACCAACCTCAATGAGATGAGGTGATCATTAGAGTCATGTCCCAAAATGATTTGGGTGATTGCACATTTGATTAAAGTAAAAAGAGAGAGGAGATGAAGTAGAAAAGAAGGGAAAAGATGGACTTTTACCTACAATTTGAAGACCTTTAAATATTTCTTGATGAAATCCTTGGAGAACCTTTATAAAGTGATTTTGGTATAGTTTTTGTAAGTTCAATTTTCGGGGTCCTTTTCCGATCCTTGAAAATGGAGGTAAAGAGAGGTTTTTATAGGTGAAAGAGGGGTGTTTTTGGTGCCAAAACTCAGTCACCAAGAAATCCTTCCCGGGCAAAATCCTGTAAATTGAGCAAGGGAGGGAATCCTGGCCAGAAATCTGTAACTGACGCCCAGAGGCGCGCGCTTCCTGCTTTGGAAGCGGGAGGCGCGCGCGGCTGGCTCCTCCTGTCGGAGGCGCGCGACTCAGAAAAGGCAATTTTGACAGAATGGACTAGAAAGTCAGCCCTGTCATTCAGTTAGTCCTGGACTTAACGAAGTCAGTCAGGAACTTAACGAAAGTGACAGAAACTAACGAGAAACACTTAGAATGGGGAGAAACACAAAATCAAATGTGCAATCGGGGTGAGCGGTCCAAGGCGGGGTCTACAGAGCCCCTCGGCGACGTGGACTGCAAAGCAGAATGCGTCGACGAAAGTTAAAAACACCCGCCGAGGACATCACCAAGAAAAGGCAAAGACTCGATGAAAGCAGGAATTTGAAATTGCGAGAGATAGTGGTGCGCTCCCTGTGTGAGCGGCTTTTGCTGGAGTGTTGTATTGGAGCTCATGGGAGCTTGTCTCGATATGGACCGAGTTGTTGAGTTGGGGCTCATGGGAGCTTGTCTCGATATGGACCGAGTTGCCGACTTGGAGCTCATGGGAGCTTGTCTCGATATGGACCGAGTTGGTTGACTTGGAGCTCATGGGAGCTTGTCTCGATATGGACCGAGTTGCCGGCTTGGAGCTCATGGGAGCTTGTCTCGATATGGACCGAGTTGCCGACTTGGAGCTCATGGGAGCTTGTCTCGATATGGACCGAGTTGCCGACTTGGAGCTCATGGGAGCTTGTCTCGATATGGACCGAGTTGGTTGACTTGGAGCTCATGGGAGCTTGTCTCGATATGGACCGAGTTGTCGACTTGGAGCTCATGGGAGCTTGTCTCGATATGGACTGAGTTGCCGACTTGGAGCTCATGGGAGCTTGTCTCGATATGGACCGAGTTGCTGACCTGGAGCTCGTGGGAGCTTGTCTCGATATGGACCGAGTTGCCGACTTGGAGCTCATGGGAGCTTGTCTCGATATGGACCGAGTTGCCGACTTGGAGCTCATGGGAGCTTGTCTCGACATGGACCGATTTGTCGACTTGGAGCTCATGGGAGCTTGTCTCGATATGGACCGAGTTGCCGACTTGGAGCTCATGGGAGCTTGTCTCGATATGGACCGAGTTGGTTGACTTGGAGCTCATGGGAGCTTGTCTCGATATGGACCGAGTTGCCGACTGGAGCTCATGGGAGCTTGTCTCGATATGGACCGAGTTGCCGACTTGGAGCTCATGGGAGCTTGTCTCGATATGGACCGAGTTGCCGACTTGGAGGGGTGCGGCACGGTTGAATGTTTTGAATGAGGTCGTTAGCGAACCCTTGTTGACGAATCCGTTAGTGAATCCGTTCGACGAAATATTGCTTTGAAGCATCGTGCCATTTGGAGTCACACTTGACTTTTTTGAATTGTGGGGTACGGGCACAGTTGACCGCGACCAGAAAAATGTTCCTGCTGGGGATGAAATGTTGAGATTGACTCTTGAAGGGGGTGTGGCACCCGTGACAGAACTTAGGGAGTTCGGAATCCGTGGGGAAACTTTGATACGATGCATGGATTCTTGCATGGGAGACTGATCCTGCCTGATGATGGGAAGAGCGCGCGTCCGGGCCTCGTTGTGGGACACGCGCGCCTCGTATGAATATGTCGGGAGGCGCGCGCCTGGCGCATAAGTTCAGCATATTTAAACAGGTTGTTTGCTGTTTTCGGCCATTTTTCAAAAATTTGAAGAACCCTCCAAATTCCAAGCCCAATTTTCGTAGAGGAATCACCCGAAAACACTTTCTTGCTGCTCTAGGATCAATTCCGTCAAAGAAACGATGTCGGATCGTCAGCAATCACCTCCGTTTGAGATGCCACAGGGCGAGGAGCCCGAAATTGGGGTTGAAGCTATGGACCCGAGCTTGCTTACTTTCCGGCCTCATACCCATATTTCTCACTTCGTGACTTCGGGTTTGGTAAGAATGCCTCACCTTTCTTGTCGATTTCGGGTTTCATGAAGTTCTGTTTTCTTTACCCGAAATATTGCTGCAGCAGCTTTATTGATCATTCTTTGCATGTTGTTTGTTGTTGCTGATTTGTTGTAAGGAACATGTTGGGATGTCCATTTTCACGTTCGCACACTTGCTTGTACATTGTTCTGCCGTTGAAATCTCTGTGTTGAGTTCATCCGTTTTCTAGCAGTCGTGCTGATGAAATTTTTTGCTGTTCCTTTTTTTCCTTTCAGGAGTGGACCCGTTTGACATAGATTCGTGGTGGGGCTCATGGGACGAGGCTGCAGGGATGCTGCACTGGACATTGATGAGGCTGTCTCTTCAGCGAGGCAGTCGTTGAGCAGGGGTCTGAGCCATAGTAGGAGTCTGAGCCGAGAGGGTAGCCAGAGCCGGGGTGGCGCCAGTTCATCAGGGAGAGCTGTCAAGAGGACCCGTCCTGATGTTGTGATTGAGACATCTGAGTCTGAGGATGATGATGACGATGATGATGATGAGGATGATGATGACGATGAGGAGACCGAGAGCGGTAGCAGGGGGTGAGCACAGTGCTGGTGATGATGTGCCCGAGCTGTTGAGGCTGAGAGGATGAGGGATTGAAACACTTTTACTTTTGCCTGTAATAACATTTAACATGTATTTACAATCCTAGTTATCTTACTACTCATTTTATGTTCTATTAGCGACTCGATCTTAGATGTCGACTCTTTACAAACAAATGTGTGCCCAAAGGTTGCTTGTTGTCGATGCTTGAACTCCTTTTTGTTGCTGGGATTTGATTTTGCTGCAGGTTGGGTGTATTGAAGTGCTTGGGTTCTGTTCTGAACTGACAAGGGCTGTTTGTGTCTGAACTGCTGTCAAAGGCGCGCGCGTCGGGCCTTGCTTGTGTGAGGCGTGCTTGTGTGAGGAAGTGTGCATGGACCTCTCATATCCCGATTGCATACACATTCTTTGTCTTCCTCTTTTCTGTTAAGTTTTGTTACTTTTCGTTAACTTTCGTTACTTTCTGTTAAGTTCCTGACTTACTCCGTTAGTCTTGGATTTGACTAAGTGACAAAGTCAACCTTGAGTCTTTGTTTCATTTATTTTCGTTGACTTTCGTGATGTTCGTTAAGTTTTTGGACTAATTCCGTTAGTTTTGGGGCTTAACTGCATAACGGGGTTAACTTTTGGGCTGAAATATGAATTTCCTGAAGCTGGGATGCGCACGCCTTTGCCCTCCTTTATGGGAGGCGTGCTCCTCCCATAGGGGGGGTGGGAAGCGCGCGCTTCCCGCTTCCAGAATCTCAGATTTTGCCAAATTTCCCTCCTTTTCTGATTTGTAACCCCCAAGACCATTATGCCTTGGCTTGATCCGGGGAATGGCCATCTTTGTGACCACAAACACTTCTCCCCCAGCAGGAACATTTTTCTGGTCGCGGTCAACTGTGCCCGTACCCCACAATTCAAAAAAAGTCAAGTGTGACTCCAAATGGCACGAGGCTTCAAAGCAATATTTCATCGAACGGATTCACTAACGGATTCGTCAACAAGGGTTCGCTAACGACCTCATTCAAAACATTCAACCGTGCCCGCACCCCACAAAGTCAACAACTCGGTCCATATCGAGACAAGCTCCCATGAGCTCCAGGTCGGCAACTCGGTCCATATCGAGACAAGCTCCCATGAGCTCCAGGTCGGCAACTCGGTCCATATCGAGACAAGCTCCCATGAGCTCCAAGTCAACCAACTCGGTCCATATCGAGACAAGCTCCCATGAGCTCCAAGTCGGCAACTCGGTCCATATCGAGACAAGCTCCCATGAGCTCCAGGTCGGCAACTCGGTCCACATCGAGACAAGCTCCCATGAGCCCCAAGTCGGCAACTCGGTCCATATCGAGACAAGCTCCCATGAGCTCCAAGTCGACAACTCGGTCCATATCGAGACAAGCTCCCATGAGCTCCAAGTCGGCAACTCGGTCCATATCGAGACAAGCTCCCATGAGCTCCAAGTCAACCAACTCGGTCCATATCGAGACAAGCTCCCATGAGCTCCAAGTCGGCAACTCAGTCCATATCGAGACAAGCTCCCATGAGCCCCAACTCAACAAACTCGGTCCATATCGAGACAAGCTCCCATGAGCTCCAATACAGCACTCCAGCAAAAGCCGCTCATACAGGGAGCGCACCACTATCTCTCGCAATTTCAAATTCCTGCTTTCATCGAGTCTTTGCCTTTTCTTGGTGATGTCCTCGGCGGGTGTTTTTAACTTTCGCCGACGCATTCTGCTTTGCAGTCCACGTCGCCGAGGGGCTCTGTAGACACCCCGTCTTGGACCGCTCACCCCGATTGCACATTTGATTTTGTGTTTCTCCCCATTCTAAGTGTTTCTCGTTAGTTTCTGTCACTTTCGTTAAGTTCCTGACTGACTTCGTTAAGTCCAGGCACTAAACTGAATGACAGGGCTGACTTTCTAGTCCATTCTGTCAAAATTGCCTTCTCTGAGTCGCGCGCCTCCGACACTAGGAGCCAGGCGCGCGCGCCTCCCGCCCCCAAAGCAGGAAGCGCGCGCCTCTGGGCGTCAGTTACAGATTTCTGGCCAGGATTCCCTCCCTTGCTCAATTTACAGGATTTTGCCCGGGAAGGATTTCTTGGTGACTGAGTTTTGGCACCAAAAACATCCCTCTTTCACCTATAAAAACCTCTCTTTACCTCCATTTTCAAAGACCCGAAAATGAACTTACAAAAACTATACCAAAATCACTTTCTAAAGGTTCTCCAAGGATTTCATCAAGAAATATTTGAAGGTCTTCAAATTGTAGGAAAAAGTCCATCTTTTCCCTTCTTTTCTACTTCATCTCCTCTCTCTTTTTACTTTAATCAAATGTGCAATCACCCAAATCATTTTGGGACATGACTCTAATAATCACCTCATCTCATTGAGGTTGGTTAAGGAGTTATCTCCTACATTCCAAACTCTATTTTAAACCTCCTTTTCATGACTTAAAGAAGAAGAAGAAGAACGTTTTTATTCATGTAGATTTTGATCAAGCAAGACCAACTTTAGTTGGGCGAGATGGGTGTTTCGGTACTTCCCATCTCGTAATCTAACCCCCGAACCTCAAAACAAAGAATCTCTGTTAGGCTACAATCAATAGGTTTTTCTTATGTTCCTCAAAACATAGGTGGCCACTCTAAAAACAAGTTAGACATCCTAGGATAACGATCACGCGCGCTCGAGCCTAAGGCCGTGGTTCCCCCGGGGTATCTACAGTGGCGACTCTGCTGGGGATACCGCTTCGAAAGAGCCAAGGTCGAGTGGAGCTTGAAACTTTCTAGGACGGGCCTCGACGGGTTTGGGGTTGGACTTGTGCGACTCGATAGTGAGCAGTTGATAAGAATATGTGCATGTAGTGTGAGGTCTAACATATGACAAAACATTTATTTTTTTTTCAAAAGAAATAAATAAAAAAACAAATAAGCACATAATTACAACTTTCGAATCACCCGTGTGA
This sequence comes from Campanula takesimana, assembly GCA_026119855.1. NCBI lineage: Eukaryota > Viridiplantae > Streptophyta > Magnoliopsida > Asterales > Campanulaceae > Campanula > Campanula takesimana. Next base: position 1,339,459 of record JAOWBW010000206.1, read on the forward strand.
CCGATAAAAATAAAAAGAAAGTAAAAGAAATTGTATGCAGGCCCGGTGCCCACACACTGTCATTCTGTTCTGTTTCTGTGCACTGTTCTGTTCCGGGAATGCGCCCAGAAGCGCGCGCATTGGGTTGCCTATGCGGAAGGCGCGCGCGTTAGAGGAAGCAGGGCAGAGGCGCCCGCTTCTGGGTGAGAACCTGCAAATCAGTGGGTTCAAGGGATTGCCTTGACCCTTAATTAAGAAAACTTTCCCCTGCAGTAATTGTTAGCACAGAAATATGGAATTGAAGGACAAGAAAGGAGGCGGGCGATTCTGGTAATTGGGATCGGACGCGCGCGCTTTAGGCCAAGAAGGCCAGAGGCGCGCGCTTCCCACCCTTTTTACCAGAATGCCCAGAAAACAGTAATAAGAACACCAAAAGTTAAGAACGCAAGTTTAACCCTCTAAATATTCCCCAGCGGAGTCGCCACTGTAGATACCCCGGGGGTGACCACGGCCTTAGGCTCGAGCGCGCGTGATCGTTATCCTAGGATGTCTAACTTGTTTTTAGAGTCGCCACCTATGTTTTGAGGAACATAAGAAAAACCTATTGATTGTAGCCTAAGTTTGATTATGAAAACAGAGATTCTTTGTTTTGAGGTTCGGGGGTTAGATTACGAGATGGGAAGTACCGAAACACCCATCTCGCCCAACTAAAGTTGGTCTTGCTTGATCAAAATCTACATGAATAAAAAACGTTCTTCTTCTTCTTCTTTAAGTCATGAAAAGGGGGTTTAAAATAGAGTTTGGAATGTAGGAGATAACTCCTTAACCAACCTCAATGAGATGAGGTGATCATTAGAGTCATGTCCCAAAATGATTTGGGTGATTGCACATTTGATTAAAGTAAAAAGAGAGAGGAGATGAAGTAGAAAAGAAGGGAAAAGATGGACTTTTACCTACAATTTGAAGACCTTCAAATATTTCTTGATGAGATCCTTGGAGAACCTTTAGAAAGTGATTTTGGTATAGTTTTTGTAAGTTCAATTTTCGGGTCCTTTTCCGATCCTTGAAAATGGCGGTAAAGAGAGGTTTTTATAGGTGAAAGAGGGGTGTTTTTGGTGCCAAAACTCAGTCACCAAGAAATCCTTCCCGGGCAAAATCCTGTAAATTGAGCAAGGGAGGGAATCCTGGCCAGAAATCTGTAACTGACGCCCAGAGGCGCGCGCTTCCTGCTTTGGGGGCGGGAGGCGCGCGCGCCTAGCTCCTAGTGTAGGAGGCGCGCGACTCAGAGAAGGCAATTTTGACAGAATGGACTAGAAAGTCAGCCCTGTCATTCAGTTTAGTCCCTGGACTTAACGAAGTCAGTCAGGAACTTAACGGAAGTGACAGAAACTAACGAGAAACACTTAGAATGGGGAGAAACACAAAATCAAATGTGCAATCGGGGTGAGCGGTCCAAGGCGGGGTGTCTACAGAGCCCCTCGGCGACGTGGACTGCAAAGCAGAATGCGTCGACGAAAGTTAAAAACACCCGCCGAGGACATCACCAAGAAAAGGCAAAGACTCGATGAAAGCAGGAATTTGAAATTGCGAGAGATAGTGGTGCGCTCCCTGTGTGAGCGGCTTTTGCTGGAGTGTTGTATTAGAGCTCATGGGAGCTTGTCTCGATATGGACCGAGTTTGCCGAGTTGGGGCTCATGGGAGCTTGTCTCGATATGGACCGAGTTGCCGACTTGGAGCTCATGGGAGCTTGTCTCGATATGGACCGAGTTGCCGACCTGGAGCTCATGGGAGCTTGTCTCGATATGGACCGAGTTGCCGACCTGGAGCTCATGGGAGCTTGTCTCGATATGGACCGAGTTGCCGACCTGGAGCTCATGGGAGCTTGTCTCGATATGGACCGAGTAGTCGACTTGGAGCTCATGGGAGCTTGTCTCGATATGGACCGAGTAGTCTACTTGGAGCTCATGGGAGCGTGTCTCGATATGGACCGAGTTGCCGACTTGGGGCTCATGGGAGCTTGTCTCGATATGGACCGAGTTGTTGACTTTGGGGCTCATGGGAGCTTGTCTCCATGTGGACCGAGTTGTTGACTTTGTGGGGTGCGGGCATGGTTGAATGTTTTGAATGAGGTCGTTAGCGAACCCTTGTTGACGAATCCGTTAGTGAATCCGTTCGATGAAATATTGCTTTGAAGCCTCGTGCCATTTGGAGTCATACTTGACTTTTTTGAATTGTGGGGTACGGGCACAGTTGACCGCGACCAGAAAAATGTTCCTGCTGGGGATGAAATGTTGAGATTGACTCTTGAGGGGGGTGTGGCACCCGTGACGGAACTTAGGGAGTTCGGAATCCGTGGGGAAACTTTGATACGATGCATGGATTCTTGCATGGGAGACTGATCCTGCCTGATGATGGGAAGAGCGCGCGTCCGGGCCTCGTTGTGGGACGCGCGCGCCTCGTATGAATATGTCGGGAGGCGCGCGCCTGGCGCATAAGTTCAGCATATTTAAACAGGCTGTTTGCTGTTTTCGGCCATTTTTCAAAAATTTGAAGAACCCTCCAAATTCCAAGCCCAATTTTCGTAGAGAAATCACCCCAAAACACTTTCTTGCTGCTCTAGGATCAATTCCGTCAAAGAAACGATGTCGGATCGTCAGCAATCACCTCCGTTTGAGATGCCACAGGGCGAGGAGCCCGAAATTGGGGTTGAAGCTATGGACCCGAGCTTGCTTACTTTCCGGCCTCATACCCATATTTCTCACTTCGTGACTTCGGGTTTGGTAAGAATGCCTCACCTTTCTTGTCGATCTCGGGTTTCATGAAGTTCTGTTTTCTTTACCCGAAATATTGTTGCGGCAGCTTTATTGATCATTCTTTGCATGTTGTTTGTTGTTGCTGATTTGTTGTAAGGGACATGTTGGGATGTCCATTTTCACATTCACACACTTGCTTGTACATTGTTCTGCCGTTGAAATCTCTGTGTTGAGTTCATCCGTTTTCTAGCAGTCGTGCTGATGAAATTTTTGCTGTTCCTCTTTTCCTTTCAGGAGTGGACCCGTTTGACAGAGATTCGCGGTGGGTCTCATGGGCCCATCTCTATATGGAAGAGGTTGCCCGAGAATGTTCGGGCCCGAGTCACAGGGACTCATTTTGGTCTTTTTGTCACTAGCCTCCCAGCTTTGAAGAATGACCCTGATGTGGTTCAGGCATTGAGGGAGAGATGGTGGGATACCACCCATACCTTTCATTTACCCATGGGCGAGGTGACTATGACGCCTACTGATTTCACAGCTTTGACGGGCTTGCCGTTCATGGGGGTGCCTGTCCCTTTTGGTTTGAGAGGGGCTGCTCGAACTCCGGACGAGTTACTGGCCTTGGTTGACTGCCGGTTCGAGGTTAAGAATTCTCGAGTGACATGGGGGAGAATCCGGGCTTATTTCAGCATCTTGATGGCTGAGGCTCGAGGTGTTACTGCTGATCGGGTTGATGCTGTGGCCCGTTGCTTCATTTGGTACTTGTTATCCCACACTCTGTTTGCCAACGGGGGGTCTTCGGCCTCTTTGGCTCTGCTTGACTTGTTAGTGGACTTGGACCAGATCGGCCAGTATAACTGGGGCGCAGCGGGCTTGGCTGCTTGTTATCACGGCATGGATTTGACCAGCCGCTCGACTACCAGCTCTGTTACGGGCTTCAGCTTGCTGTGGGAGGTATACCACCTACTGTCCCTTTTATATTCTCCTTGCCTTAGTCATAACTGCCTTTTTCGTGGACTGTCATTAACTTTGTTTCTGCATCTTGTCTACAGCTTTGGGCTTTTGCTATCCTGAATCTGAGGGATTTCAAGGTTGCCAAGGAAGGCCAGCCCCAGTATCCGGACTGCGCACGGTGGGCGTATAAGGAGAGGAATGTGAAGACTGGCACGAATCCCATTAGTCTTACTTCGGCCCGACGGCACTTGGACACCCTGAGGCCTGAGTCTGTTGCCTTTTCTTTGTATCCGTAGAGATCAGTTCAGCACTGGTTTGAGCATACTCTTATTCCTACCCGTTCTCGGCTTTTGATGAGTTCGGGTGAGTGCATGGCTCTGTACTTGGGAGACAGAGTATTTTGGCAGCATGGTACCCAGGTGACAGACTTTTACACCCCTCCTCGTCCTGCAGTTCCAGACGTTCCTCCTTTCTGTCCTCGTAACTGGAGGTCACTTTCAGAGGCTGATCGTGCGGCATATATGGTAGGGGTTGATGCCGTCCCTTATATTCACTTGGATCAGGATTATGGCCTCTTCAGGGAGAACAACTTGATGCAGGGCTTTATGTTTGCTGATCCGAGGAGATCACAGGCTGCTCCTTCGACCTCCGCTCGGTTTTATACTACCGGTGCCGGGTATTGTTTTGATCCTACTTTGCCTCCTCCTTATTACACTTATTCCAACTTCGGGGTCTTTGAGGAGCAGAGGGAGATTGTTCCCGAGGATATGTCACCGGAGAGAGAGCCTCCCGCTCAGGTTGCTGTGGTATGTTTTCCTGACCATCTTTGCATTTTCTCAGTTCCAGTCTTGTTTTTCTGTCCCTTTGTAATTTCTTTTCCCTGTCCTTTGTTGCAACAGGTGCCCGTAGCTGCTTATAGGCACTTGGGTAGGCAGAACAAAGGAATGAGGCGGAGGCTCCGTCAGCTGGTGAAGAGGGTGCTGGAGCTGTGCAGGGATATTGCTGCCATGACTAGAGATGCTGCCGGTGCTGTCTCTGGTGCTGCGAGAGGAGCTGCCCGAGGTGCTCGGGGCATGGGACGAGGCTGCAGGGATGCTGCACTGGACATTGATGAGGCTGTCTCTTCAGCGAGGCAGTCGTTGAGCAGGGGTCTGAGCCATAGTAGGAGTCTGAAAGTGATCTCTTGGAATTGTTCAACCAGTTCTTCAAGGTGCTGACCATATTGTTGGAGAGTCGGGTCTTGGGTTCGCCATTTACCCGATTGCTGATTGATAAGGAGCAAAGAGTCGCCGAACACTTCTAGTTCCGTGACGTTTCTTTCGAGAGCTGCTTCGAGCCCTGCTATGCATGCTTCGTACTCGGCAATGTTGTTGGTAGCTTCGAATTCCAGGCGTATGGCAATGGGAGTGTAGATGTCTTTTGGATCGACAAGCAATACCCCTATACCAAAACCGTGTTTATTGGCGGCGCCATCGAAAAAAAGTTGCCACTTGTCTTCCTCGGTTGTGGTACAAATGAAATGCTCGTCGGGGAACTGTACATCTTCCCCCTTCACTTCGTCACACGGGAATTCGGCAAGCTGGTCACTGAACACTTTCCCCCTGACGGATTTTAGTGTGACGTAAGTGATATCATAGCCGGCGAGCATGAAGTACCATTTGGCTATTCTTGTTGACATGAAAGGCTTCTCAAAGATGTAGCGGAGCGGGTCCACCTTTGCTACTAGCTTGATCGGAAAAGCTTCCATATAGTGTTTGAGCTTTTGAGTGACCCAAACCAATGCTGCACATGACTTCTCTAAGACAGAGTAGTTCTTTTCGCCTCCTTGGAACCGGCGACTGACAAAATAAATGGCGTTCTCCTTTGTGGACTCTCGTTGCTCTTGTGCTAACATAGCCCCTAGGGCTTCATCGTTGACAGTGAGATAAAGCAACAGAGGTTTCTCCTTGTGTGGCGGAACTAGAACAGGAGGGCACGTCAAGTAATGCTTCACTTGATCGAAGGCTTCTTGGCACGCGTCGGTCCATTCTAGAGCCACATTCTTCTTGAGTAACTTGAAGATTGGCTCGCACATGGAAGTGAGTTGGTGCACAAACCGACTGATGTATTGTAGTCTTCCCATGAAACCTTTAATCTCTTTCTGCGTCTTTGGAGGAGGCATGTCAATGATTGCCTTGATTTTGGAGGGGTCTACTTCGATTCCCCTTTCAGTGACCATATAACCAAGAACTTTGCCTCGGATAACCCCGAATGTGCACTTTGCAGGGTTGAGCCTCATCTTGTGTTGACGAAGCCTTTCGAAGAACTTGCGGAGATCGATTAGGTGTTGACCATCGGTTCCTTTGGAGTGAATGATCATGTCGTCCACATAGACCTCGATTTCTTTGTGAATCATATCGTGGAACAAGTCTGTCACGGCTCTTTGGTAGGAAGCCCCAGCATTTCTTAACCCAAACGGCATGACTGTGTAGCAAAAGGTACCCCACGGTGTTGTGAAGGCTGTCTTATGTTGATCCTCCTCGGCCATAAGAATCTGATTGTACCCAGCGAACCCATCCATGAATGAGCGAACCTCGTAGGCAGCAGTGGAGTCGACTAGCATGTCGATATTAGGGAGTGGAAAATCATCCTTTGGGGAAGCTTTGTTTAAATCCCGGAAGTCTACACAAACTCGAACCTTGCCGTTCGCCTTCCTGACTGTCAAAATGTTGGCTAACCATGTCGGATACTCGATAACCTTGATGAAACCCACACTGAGGAGCTTCTCAATCTCTTCTTTGACCTGCAGAGACCATTCTGGCTTGATCTTTCGGAGCTTCTGCTTTACTGGCCTGGCATCTTCTCTGATCGGAATCCTGTGCTCCGCTACCTTTCTGTCTAAACCCGGCATGTCTTTGTATGACCATGCGAACACATCCACGAACTCCCGTAGTAATGCAGTCAATCTGTCTCTGTCGTCTCCCTTAAAGAAGCTTCCAATCTTGGTTTCTTTTGGCTCTTCTTCGGTACCCAGATTAACAACGTGCAATTCTTCATCAGCCTTTGGACCATTCTCGCCACGACTACGGACTTGTTGAGCAAGTTCATTTAAGTATGTTGTGTTTTCGTGGTCTATTTCATAATAATTTGAATCGTTATTAACTTGTTCGTTAAGTTCATTATTAGTTAATTCATCATTTATGATGTTTGCAATCTCAGGGTACTCAGAAATATCAAATTTTTCATTAGCAAAGAAAGGAAACACACGCTCGGCTATGGCCTCCAAATCCTCTTGGGTGAGGGTATTAGAGACACTCTCGGACTCGAAAGTAAGTGTGAGCTGCTCTTCCTTTTTTGCTGTGCGGGGTATGCAACCCAATTTTTGGACTAAGAATTCCTCGGATACCACGGGCCCTTTTGTTGAATACCAATTGTTGATCGGCTCGGAGCTTGGCGGGATCTCACTGATAGTTTCGTTCATGATGACGGTGTCATGGATGGCGTTGACTTGGCATTCATTCATTACGGCAAGCTCTTCGAACATGGAGGCTAAATCTGTCAGTTCTTCCCCCACGGTGATTTCTGTCTCGGACTCTATAGTCACCTTCCTTCCCCACCATTCACGGGGCGACATGGGAGTTGGTTCCCTTTCGGATATCTGGATCTCACAATCGGAGAAGATTTCGAGGCCAGGCTTTTTGACACCTTTATTGTTAACCCACGGCTCGGGAAAGATCATGTATGGAACGTCTTCCCCTTGGCGGACAAAATAACCATTCAACGTCTTGCGGTAAGGCCTTAGGTTAGGGACTTCATACCGACGGCCTTCTTTACGAGCTCGGGCCTTTTCGTTCTTGATCGCTTGTTCTTGCTTCAAGTCTTTTTCGGAAGGCTCGTATCCCAAACCGAATGTGTTTTTGACAAATGGGACTTGCACGGGATGTAGGATTCCTTACTGATATTTCCCTAAGCCTAAACCATGGAAGTAGTCCATATTCCTCATCATGCGGAGGACTTTGTGATTGCTGGGGGTCCATGATCCGTTTCCCCCTTCTTTATCAATGGCGTTGATTGAGACGCCGGAGAGAGTGGAGTCTGGTAGACCATGCTGAACTTGGTGGACGGGCTCACCTTTTCTGTGGATAGTGATGTTTTCAGCCATTACGGTCACTATTTCATCACCATTTCGGATCTTGACACATTGGTGGAGAGTTGACGGTACGGCATTAGCACTGTGAATCCATGGTCGACCCAACAGTAAGTTGAACGAGGCCGGGATATCAAGCACTTGGAATGGAACGGACATGACCATGCTCCCAAACTCAATGTCTATTTCGATCATACCCATGACTGTACGGGCGGTGCTGTCATAACCTCGGATTACTTGAGTAGAAGGCTTTAAATCAGAATCCTTAAGCCCCAGTATGCCCATGATTCTACCAGGCATGAGATTGAGTGCGGAACCACCGTCCACTAAGACTCTTGAGACGGGCCTCCCCCTTGCTCGTACCTTGAGGTAAATAACTTCGTTGTGGTCGGAACCAAACGGTGGAAGGTCCATATCGGCAAAGGTGATTACGTTGCCAAAATGAATGTGACCAATCATTGCTGTGAGGTCCTCGGGAGAAGTATCGGGAGAAACTGATGTATCATCAAGATTGCGGATGACAAGATCTCGGTGTTTCTTTGAGGATGCAATGAGGTCCCAAATAGAGATGTTGGCTTGAGTTTTCTTGAGTTGGACAAGTAGAGGATCTTCGGGAGCGTTGTGAGCTTGCGGCTTTTGAGAAAAGGAGATCGGTGCGGAAGTGGAAGGGTTGCTTGCTATGACTCGACCGGATCGAGTTAGCATGTTGACGTTCCCATCTTGCTTCTTTTTCCTATTCTCTAGTACTTCCCTCATTACCTCATCGTAAGTCACTACATAACAAGAATTGTCAAGTTTATTCATAACATTGGGGCCCCCATTCACAATTGGGATTGAATGGGTGGTCCCCTCAAATTCTCCTATCTCTATTACATTGACATGCTCGTCATTAGTCACTACAAATTCTTTCTTATCTATGAGATCTTGAATGATATTGCGGAGAATGAAGCAATCCTCGGTGGTGTGGCCACTATATTGGTGGTAGCCACAATATTTGTGGTGAGCATGATTGGAGTTGATCGTCTTGGGTTGGTACCCTTGCACGGGTGTGATTTGACCCTTTGCCTTGAGGACCTCGAACACTTCGGTTTGAGTCATGCCTTGGAGAGGCGTGTAGACACGGTCACTTCGGGGCCTTTTCCCTTGAGGTGGAGGAACCTTTTTGTAATTCCCCTTGTCAATAGTGACGGCGTTGACCGAGGCCTCTTTTGTGGAGTTGGAAGCGGCCTTGTAGCGGTAAGAAGGAGTGGTCTTCTTAATCTCCTTGAGCAAGTCATCCATGCGTACCCCCGCCTCATACATTTGGGAGAAGTCGGAGTAGCAAGCCCCACTTAGGTGAGTGCGGAGATCAATCTTGAGACACTTGAGAAAGATGTCCATTTGCTCTTTTGTGTTTGGCCTCTCAACAATTTCGGAGAGTTTGTCATTCCATCTTCTTGTGAAGTCGATGAAGGACTCATTATCTCGTTGAGTAGTGTTCTCTAGCTCTTTCCTTGTGGGCCGGTGAGTGGTGTTGCCTTGGTATTGGTTCTTGAAGGCAAGCATGGCGGAGTCCCAATCAAGACGGACAGTGAGCGGGAGAGTAGCATACCAATCTTTTGCCGCCCCCTCGAGAGTGAGAGGAAAGCATTGAGCCATCACCTTGGTAGAGACCTTCTTTGGAACCATTGCCCAAATATAAGTCTCAATGTGAGCCATAGGACAAGAGTTGCCCTTGAATTTGCTTATGTCGGGCATCTTGAACTTATCGGGAAGAGCGGCCATAGTACTCATGAGGATGGATGATTGATAAAGGCTTGTGTCGGAGCCTTTCCCCATGTTGAATCCATTGAATTTTTGGTCGATGTAGGCCATGATAGAATCCACCATTTTGGGTTCATTGTTCTCGGAACTTGGCTCCCCCATTTTCTTGGTGCGGGTGTTGACATAAGGACTCTTGAACAAACCCTCGGTCCATTCGGATTCATCATCATTGTTCTTGTTCTTTCCCTTGGCAAGGTTGGTGAGCTTTTCTTTCATTAGCTCCATTTCGGCCTCGTGGGCCTCCCTTTGGCTGTCGAGGTGGGATTGCCAAATGTCGTCTTTGCTTTGTGCCTCCTTGTTAAGGGTGGAGACTTGCTCTTGGAGGAGTTGGACCATAGTTGAGAGCTGTTCGAGAGACATGGTGTTGCTGCTGCCGGTCATGGTTGATGTCGGAGCTGTTGGAGTGATCTCTTCACGGACTAACCGATTTGCTGAATCCCGGTAGACTTTGTAAGTACCAATTGAACCTATATTGCAGAAGAGGCCCTTGTCAGTCTTGAGTAACACTTGCGGTCCATGAAGAGGCTTAGAACACACAGTTGGGCACACGACTCGAACCACAAAAGAAAAGACTCTTTTTTTTTTATTATTTTATAAGTCGGAGGGAATGAATCCCTTTTGGGGTTTCTAAGAAAATAATGGAATCGTCACACTAGTATATAGACCATCTCGCGGTCCCATATACTCATCGGATTCCATCGCGCTTGTGAATCCTACATGTATCGGGATTAAACTAAATTAATGTAGTAAAGCATACATGCGGGGACGGATTTTTATTTTCGTCCAAAATAACCACTTTTGTGGACGGATTTTTATTGCGTCCATTTCAACAAGTTGGCATGTATGATTTGAAGACATTAGTTTAGGGAAATCTCGGTACATGGAAACCGACTTGAGTCACGGAGTGTTAGACCCTAACTAGAATTGTGTGGTTTGTGCTCGGCTTGAATATGAGGCTCAAAGGTCACCCCCGGCATGTAGTCTTGAACTACGCCACGGGCTGAGGTTTACCGCTTCGAAAGAGCCAAGGTCTGGTGGAGCTTGAAACTTTCTAGGACGGGCCTCAACGGGTTTGGGGTTTGGACTTGTGCGACTCGATAGTGAGCAGTTCATAGGAATATGTGCATGTAGTGTGAGGTCTAACAAGTGACAAAAAAAATTTATATTTTTTTTTTTTTTTTTTTAAAAGAAAGAAAAACACACAAAACACATAAGCACATAAAATTACAACTCCCGAATCACCCGTGTGACCGGTAAATAAAACACAAAATTAAAACAGTCCGAGGGTTCAATTCTGTTCTGATGCAGGCAACTGTGCCCACACCCCACTGTTCTGCTCAGTCACTGAAACCTGTTTCTGTTCTGGAAACCAACCCAGAAGCGTGCGCCTCTGAGTGCTGATGTGGGACGCGCGCGCATGGCGCAATGCTTATGGGAGGCGCGCGCTTCTGGGGCACACCTGTCAGAATGTCAGACTTTGGACTCAGGGGATTGCCCTGGTCCCATGTTCATATTGTAACCCCTGCAGAAGTGATTAGTGCAGAATAACAGAAGAAGAAGATGAAGAATATGAAGAAGTGGGCGATTCTGGTTCTTGATGCGGGATGCGCGCGCCTTAGGCTTAAAAGGCCAGACGCGCGCGCCTCCCCTATCAGTAAACAGAATGCCCAGAAAAGATGTAGATTTTGATCAGAATGCAAGTTTAACCCTCAATTAAGTCCCCAGCAGAGTCGCCACTGTAGATACCCCGGGGGTGACCACGGCCTTAGGCTCGAGCGCGCGTGATCGTTATCCTAGGATGTCTAACTTGTTTTTAGAGTCGCCACCTATGTTTTGAGGAACATAAGAAAAACCTATTGATTGTAGCCTAAGTTTGATTACGAAAACAGAGATTCTTTGTTTTGAGGTTCGGGGGTTAGATTACGAGATGGGAAGTACCGAAACACCCATCTCGCCCAACTAAAGTTGGTCTTGCTTGATCAAAATCTACATGAATAAAAACGTTCTTCTTCTTCTTCTTTAAGTCATGAAAAGGGGGTTTAAAATAGAGTTTGGAATGTAGGAGATAACTCCTTAACCAACCTCAATGAGATGAGGTGATCATTAGAGTCATGTCCCAAAATGATTTGGGTGATTGCACATTTGATTAAAGTAAAAAGAGAGAGGAGATGAAGTAGAAAAGAAGGGAAAAGATGGACTTTTACCTACAATTTGAAGACCTTCAAATATTTCTTGATGAAATCCTTGGAGAACCTTTAGAAAGTGATTTTGGTATAGTTTTTGTAAGTTCAATTTTCGGGTCCTTTTCCGATCCTTGAAAATGGAGGTAAAGAGAGGTTTTTATAGGTGAAAGAGGGGTGTTTTTGGTGCCAAAACTCAGTCACCAAGAAATCCTTCCCGGGCAAAATCCTGTAAATTGAGCAAGGGAGGGAATCCTGGCCAGAAATCTGTAACTGACGCCCAGAGGCGCGCGCTTCCTGCTTTGGGGGCGGGAGGCGCGCGCGCCTGGCTCCTAGTGTAGGAGGCGCGCGACTCAGAGAAGGCAATTTTGACAGAATGGACTAGAAAGTCAGCCCTGTCATTCAGTTTAGTCCCTGGACTTAACGAAGTCAGTCAGGAACTTAACGGAAGTGACAGAAACTAACGAGAAACACTTAGAATGGGGAGAAACACAAAATCAAATGTGCAATCGGGGTGAGCGGTCCAAGGCGGGGTGTCTACACTTTCACTTGCTCATCTCCTTCAAAGTATGCAAGGAGTTTGTTCCAGCATTGTTGAGCCGTGGAGCACAAGTCAATCAGTTTATATTGCTTGTCGTCCAATCCACATGAGATAATGTGGTTCGCCTTTCCGTCTAGAGCAACTGAAAGTTTGTCTTCATCAGTCCATTCTTCTTTAGGTTTTTCAATCAAGGTTTCATAAACTTGAACATGCGTTTCTTGTTCAGTGTCTTGATCAGCATGTGCAGTCAGAGGAGTGGAAGGAATTGGTCGGTAGGTGGTTGAGACCTTTAGAGGAATGATTGGACCCCCTTCTATTACTTGCATTAACCGGTCATCGATTGAGTTCATATACTTTATCATACGAGATTTCCAGACACCAAACTCATTGACGTTCAACAACGGAATGGTAGTGATGTTGAACGACTGCATGATTTTTCCTGCCATGGTATCGGCAATACAAGCTGCAAAGCTTGGAAATTTCTTTCAAAATTCCAAGCTCTGATACCAATTGTTAGGCCCAATTGGTAGGAAAATAGGCTAGAGGGGGAGGGTGAATAGCCTTTTTAAAACTTTTACAAAGAAACACTTATAAATGCAAAGTCACTTATCAGTTTGCAAACTATTATCAGTAAGCGCAGCGGGTAAAATATGACTTAGTTTTAACTCACACAAAATCAGTGTATAAAAGATTTTCAGAGCTTAGTTTAAACACAAAGTTGTTTCCAAAAGTTCAATACAGTTTCAAGAGATTGGTCAAAGGAAATAATGATGAATCAGCAAGAACAATAATGATTTGCCGGTGATAGAGTTCAAACCGGCAAGGACAGTAAATAACGGAAGACACAGAGATTTGGAGAGGTTCACAGTGTAAATACTGCTACGTCCTCTACCAAGTTTGGTCAGAACTTGGATTTGGGTTAAGAGCACTATTAAATATCCCTAGTCTATTACAAGCGCGGCTTTGCCGGATACAAAGACTAAATTCTAGAGATAGTTAATGAATCGTAAAACAAATATCTGACCAAGTGTATTTGAGCGGCAAGTTCAAAAGAACTTGTCTCACTCAGGTGGGTGTGTGAAAGACTCAAACAACGTATTCCTTAAAATGATCTAGTTCGGGAATACTAACAATTTTGTTGAGTTTGTGCACAAGTGTATATCCTATTAAATGATCTAATGATTATCTGGACACGGAATGTTTGAGCTTCAATGAATGCTGCAAACAACCAATTCTCTTCAATGCACTAAAATCACCAACCTTCTTCAATGCACTGAGTCCTCTATTTATAGGAGGAGTTAATGTCTTAGCTTGTTGAAGAAGGATAATATTTGAATTTCCAGCTGGGTAGGTGAGGAGCATTTAATGCAGTATCCTTGGCATTAATGGCGAAGATACGCCTGCCTGAAAAGTCTGATGGGTAAAGACCCCTTTGTCTCAACCGGTTACCTGCAAAAGCAAGTAGAGACAGAGTATAGCTAAAAGTAGCTATGTGTCAGACGGCGCAGTAATCATTACAGAGCAGGTAAACTACTTTATGATAAAACAACAAGAAAGGACAGGGACAATCAGCAAGGTTGACTTTAAGATGGAACGATGTAACCTGACTGACAGTACAGACTGTCTATTGTATCGGCAAGTTGAGAATGGAGTTGATCGACAACTTCTTTAATAAGTTGATCGGCAACTTGTCGCATGTTAAGAATAAAGTTGATCGGCAACTTGTTTACTGGTCTGCTGATTTGCTTCCTCTGCTGGTTTGTCTTGTTTTGAAGAGTTGTAATACACATGTGCTCGTCACAAAGAATCCTAAGGGTACCTAAAAAGGTTCTAATAAAATTGGGGGATCCTAAGTGCAAACATGATTGGGATTAAGTAATTCTATGATCTAGGAATCTATTTGAACAACAACGGGAAGTGGAGAATGTGCGTTGACTTCACTGATCTCAACAAAGCCTGCCCAAAAGACAGCTACCCATTGCCCAGGATCGACAAGCTGGTTGACTCCATTGCTGGTCACCAGACTTTGAGCTTCCTAGACGCTTACTATGGATATCACCAAGTAAAGATGGCCGAGGACGACATCGAGAAGACCGCCTTCCAAGCAGCAGGGGGAATTTACTGTTATGTAATGATGCCATTCGGCCTCAAGAATGCTGGGGCAACCTATCAAAGGATGGTGAACAAATTTTTCAAATCCCAGATCGGCAGAAACATGGAGGCTTATATTGACGACATGGTGATAAAAACCAAGTCAGGGAGTCACGTCCCAGACCTAGCCGAGACCTTCAAGAATCTGAAGGATAATGACATGAAGCTCAACCCCAGCAAATGTGTTTTCGGAGTCACAGCAGGAAAATTCCTCGGCTTCATGGTGTCACAGCGAGGCATTGAGGCAAACCCTGAAAAGATTCAGGCGCTCATCGACATGACGGAATCGACATGTGTAAAGGAGGTCCAAAGATTGAATGGAAGGATAGCCGCCCTGGGTTGGTTTATCGCCAAGTCGGCAGAAAAATCACTGCCATTCTTTAAAGCCTTGAAAGGAACAAAAGATTTCGCCTGGACTCCCGAATGCTCGGCATCATTCCAACAATTGAAAGAATACCTGGGCTCCCCGCCATTGCTTAGCAGTCCCGTCATGGGAGAAAAACTTTCCGTGTTCTTGTCAGCATCAGACAGAGCCGTAGCAGCCGTACTAGTACGGGAAGACAACGAGGTTCAACGTCCCGTTTATTACGTCAGTAATGCCTTGTCTGATACAGAGAGAAGGTACTTCAATGCCGAGAAGATAGCATATGCCTTAGTCATAGCCGCCAGGAAGCTCCGTGCATACTTTTCCGCTCATCCCATCACGGTGTATACCAACGCACCACTCAGGAAGATTTTGCACAAAATGGATATCTCGGGAAGACTATTGAACTAGTCTATTGAACTAACTGAGTTTGACATAACTTACAAGCCGAGGAAGACTTTGATGGCACAACCTTTAGCAGATTTCTTGGTCGAGACAGCCTTCTCAACAGAATACACTCCTACAACCAGGAAACGGAAGACTCCCATGGATAGAGAACCACTGGAGGAGCTGCCCAGTGACTGCTGGATCTTATATACAGATGGATCCACAACTAAAGGGAGAAGTGGAGCCGGGGTCTACCTGACCAGTCCAGGCGGCGAACATGTTGCCCGGGACTTTATAAGATTCAAATTTCCCACCTCGAACAATCAAGCAGAGTACGAGGCCTTGATCCTGGGAATTGAAAGAGCCAAGTTCTTTGGGGCAGAAAAGCTGGTGGCCTATAGTGATTCCCAGCTAGTTGTGAACCAAGTAAAAGGAGAATACAACACGGAGAACCACATGCTGACTAAGTACAGAGACCTCGTCACAAACTTGACTAAGAACTTTGAGTTCTGGGAAATAAGACAAGTAGGACGGTGTTAGTACCCGACCTGAAAATGAGTTTATTAGGACTTTCCCAAAAATACAAGGACTTTATAGGAATTAGAAACCTTGCAAAGACTTGTCCTGGATTCCCAAAATATCTCATTTATGACAAAATCCATCAAAATAGGCAACTTAGGGTTACCATAAAGCAACAGTGAAACCCTAGCTTGAAAATCAAGTCAGCCTGCAGACTTGGCCAGGCGGCCAACCTTGCCACGCCTCGACCTTGGCCACGCGGCCAACATTGTCGCCGTCTTCAACCATGGCCAGGCGGCCAACCTTGCGCCGGATGATCTGGACCATCAGATCTTCCCCTCAGTTTACTATATAAACCAACTCCATGCCATTGGTTTAGGGGCCGATTTTGGAGAGCTCTAAGTACGAATTTTGGAGTTCTTAAACACTATTTTGCTCTCTAATTAGCCTTCAAATCTCCAAGAAGATCCAAGGTTTATTTCTCGCCAACATAGGTAAGTTTTCTAACCTTTTCTTCATGTTCTTTCATTATTTTTAATGTAGATCTTTTATATTCATGTTCGTACATGTTTATTCATAGTTTCTTCATGAGCTTTGCATGTTTATTCATATGTTCATAATATGTTCTTCGCATGTTCTTCGTGTTCATAGATTAAAACCTTATTTTTGCTATATTTAGGGTTGCGATCTTCATAATTACATGTTATTTCATAGCCGATGATGATCGAGGGTTCATCGACCCGAGGATGATCTAGGAACTACTTCTAAACCCTAATCTTTAGGTAATTCTCCCTCATTATGCATGATCCCGATTCTTCTGCCTATTCTAATTCTCTGTGAACTACGCTGACCTGAGCTTCTCACATTGAGAGGAACGTAGGCAATCTTCGGATCCGGTCTAAAACACTAACACACTACTAACACACTCATCATGATAGAAAGACCGATCAATTCGGGCAATAGGAGTGATAACGTTCAATATTCTTCTCTTGTTGTAATTTGACCCCCGAACCCATTAAACATGCTTTTTTCAATGTTTTGGATTTAATTAAAACGGCGTGGCGACTCTCATAATTTTAATGTCGTTAAGAATATTCCCTTTGTAAATAAAAATAATCACAAGATACTTCCCATGCGTCGCTTCATCGGAAAGGGGTATTCACAGTGGCGACTCTGCTGGGGACTGCTTTGAAACTTTTTCAAACTTAGTGGGTCTAACTTTCGTTCACATCATGATGTCTGCCATGTTCTCACATGCACCTTACACTTTGCCATGTTCTCACATGCACCTTACACTTTGCCATGTTCTCACATGCACCTTACACTTCTGCCATGTTCACACATGCACACACCTGCCATGTTCACACATGCACACACCTGCCATGTTTACCCCACACCTGCCATGTTTACACATGCACACACCTGCCATGTTTACACATGCACCCTACATACACCTGCCATGTTTACACATGCACATACCTGCCATGTTTACACATGCACACACCTGCCATGTTTACACATGCACCCTACATACACCTGCCATGTTTACACATGCACACACCTGCCATGTTTACACATGCACCCTACATACACTTGCCATGTTTACACATGCACACACACTCGCCATGTTTACACATGCACACACCTGCCATGTTTACACATGCACACACCTGCCATGTTTACACATGCACCCGCGCACTCCGCCATGTTAATACTTGTACTTTGTTAATACTTGTACTTTGTTGACACATGCACCCACGCACTCCGCCATGTTAATACTTGTACCTTGTACCTTGTACCTTGTACCATGTACCCTTGTTATCGTCGCTTTAGTTTTAGGGTCAAACAAAACTCTGCTATGCTCCCTTGTACATTATTCTCTCTCTCTCTCTCTCTCTCTCTCATGCATTGCATTGCATCATCCTAACATCAAAAGCTTCTCTCTTTTCTCCTTAAAAAGAATTAGTTTCTTGCCACACACTACCACTAGTCCGTGTCAGCACTGCACAGGTCCCCATTACCCGGAGTATTCGATGTGCAGGAATTTGTGCGCTACTGTCGCCCTCTTTTCGAGTCACTCGTCTACTCCACTCACCGTGTACGTTCCGCGAGCGGTGGGAACCTTTTACCTAACCCGTGTCAACCCACACTAGTATAGGTAACACACCTAGGTTTTGACCGGTTGGTTTGGCTAGCTTTTTCTTAATAGTCAATTAACGTGCTGTCTATGTCGAGTCATCCCCAAGTCAATGATGAATCGAGATCTTTGAGAGAAAGTGCACAAAAAAGTGATTTCCCTATAAGGGACGTGCCATGGTGAGATGAGTGTTTATTGTCAAGATCTCCGCTCATCACTAACTTGCGTAGGATGCAACATAGACATCACGTTAAATGCCTTTAAGGAAGGGTTAGTCGTAGGATCCGATGGTTGGTGGAAGCCGCTTGCCCTATAGGACCCTCACCCAAATTGTCCGTTTGGGGGTGTGCAATGCAGGTGAAAAACGAGGGGTCTATAGACGTAATGATGGCCTCCACTGATCGTAGTCTTCTAACTAGTTGCGAAAAGGGGTACCCCTTCCAACCAATTAGGATGTAAATAATGTGCGTTTTTATAAATTAAAATATACTTTGCATGAGCCTTCCCCCTCTCCTAAAGCTCCATTGCCCCTCAATCTTTCAGCAAAGCGAGTTTGGATCCGTTCGGGTGGTCGACTACAACGTGAAGCTTCTACTCCGTCCACGTTCTCAGTCTCGTCATCAGCAATGTCAACTCCCGCTTCAGCTTCAGCCTCTGCTCCTCCTGCCAGTACCGCCGAGCTCAACACCGAGGCTACTCTCAATGGTATTCCCCCAAGCCTCCAGAACTTCCTAGCCGGTCTCGAAGCCAAGATCAGGAATCTCGAGGAAAGCAATAAGATGTTGGAAGATCAGAACCAACAGTTGAAGGGTCACGTTCAACAAAAGGGGACTAAACTGGTGCCCGATGGAGAGAATTTCATTTATGTCGAGGATGAAGAGGTCAATACCAACTGTCCCCCCAACACCAATGCTACTACCTTCCCATTCCCAAGCTACCGCAATGTTCCACCTCCTTCTCTCTACACCCAACAAGGTTTCACTACCATGAGCAAGAACAAGGCCTGTCTATGAACCTTCCCCTGAACTGCTTGGTGGCTACCTCTCCGCTAGCAAACTACCCGCACCCTCGTTGCCTCTGAGTATTGGGATGGCCGCTGCTACTGCTTCCACTACTCCTCCCGTCATTCTGTCAGAAACTATCCCCGACATCTCCAATCACCCTGTGGTTATGGCCATGCAAGAGCAAATGCGAAAGTTGATCGAGACCGTGGATAAGCAAAGTGCACCGACTACCAAGACAATCAACCCTAGCCAAGTGGGGGCTCTCCCCAAGGATTTCAAGATGCCTAAGGTGGCAATGTTTCATGGTGACTCGTGTCCTAAGACTCATTTGGATAGTTATGTGTTGGCCATGAGGGCTCGTGACTGCACCAACGAACAAATGGTTCGCGTATTTCATAGCACTTTGGATGGTATAGCTCTGCGTTGGTTCTTGGGGCTAGAACCAAGCGAGAGGCAAACTTGGGATCAGATCAGCGCCATTTTCTGTGAGAAGTATCAAGCTAACTTGGATTGGCACGTGAATCGAACAGATCTTGAGAACACTATGCAAAAGCCCGGCGAGGCTATTTATGATTTTTACAAGAGGTGGAATCATCGGTTGTGCGAGGTCCAATACCCGCCAAAAGCGAAGGAACAGAAACAGATTTTCTACAAGTGCTTGCTACCGGAGAATGAAAGCAGCTATAGGTAATGGTTACTTCCCTGATTTGCGGGAAATGGTTGACGCCGGAGTAAGGTACGAAGCAGGGTTCACTGGGATTGTGCCGCCAAAGGAAAGTCCAAAGACCAACAACAACAACTCCTTCCGCTACAAGGCTCCTACTGCGCCTGCACCTCCTAGGGGTGGAAAGGAGGCCGTCGGCCAAGTGAATATGGTCCAGAAAGAGGTCCCGTTAGATGTCCAAGCCGTAACAAGGAATGGGGCTCCGCCGCAAAGGGAGAGGGAGCACTTTGATGATTTTGGTATGCCTATGGGGAAAGTCTTTGACGTGTTAGTCAAGAGGGGTCTTATCAAGCCTTTAGAGAATTACCAACCTGCCTACCCAAGAAGTGATTTGGACGCCTCCAAGTTCTGCAAGTATCACAAGCACATCGGGCACACAACGGATGGTTGTATTCAATTGAAGCGCGTAGTACAAGGGTTGATCAATGACAAGAAGATTGAGAAGCCGAAGGGTCCTAATGTGGTGAATAACCCTCTTCCTAACAATGGGGGTGGGGTGAATATGGTACAAACATGCGAGATTAGTATCCTAGAGCTCATGGATGCTTTGGACAAGATAGGGCTCACGATGGTGGATATCTTCATGGCATTGGTGACATTAGAAATACTCGAACCATTAGAAGGACATCTCCCCCGTCTTGGTTGCGATTTGTCGAAGTTTTTCCACTACCACAAGTGCACCGGTCACACTACCGAAGAATGCTTTGAACTCAAGAAGGCCGTGCAAGAGCTCATCCACAAGGGAGTCATCGAAGACCCTAGAGATTATGTAGCTAGCAATGTACTCATGGTAGAACTTAGTGAGATCACTGATCCGGCCGAGCCTGTTGTGGCGGACTGTGATGAGATGGGTTGTATTTCAATGACTAATAATAAAGAATCTTCTTGCTACTTGTTGTCTTTAGAAGAACTAGTGAGTGAAGTCGAATCTCTAGAGGAGGAGAGCCCCAAGCCCTCTCAACCTCTTTCTTGGGCCGAAATCTTCGAGGAGGCCGAAAAGACCGAAGTTTCGCCCCTTGTCATGACTCGCCATTGTCTTTGGAGGAGCTACGTGCAGAAGTTTGTCTCCTTACGAGATCCGGTCAAGTGTACCAATCCGACCCGAAGGGTGCAAAGAAAGTCTTTGGGAAGGAACCCGAGCAAGCCGACCTAGACAAAGAAGACCCTATCCTCACTCAACTCAAACAAACCCAAGCCCATATTTCACTATGGTCCCTACTCACCTCCTCCCTAGCCCATCGCCTCATGCTCGAGCAAAACCTCGCCGCCACCATGGTACCATCCACTATTACCCCGGAGGACGTCACCCACATGATTGGTAATATCCACTATGGAAACATCATCACTTTCTCGGAGCTAGACAAGCCAGTGTTCGAAGTTGATCATAATGAGCCTTTGTACATCACTGTCGAAGTAAATGGCAAGAAGATTCCCCGTGTATTCATTGACAATGGTTCTGCTATTAATATCCTGCCTTCAAGGATGATGGATGTGGTTGGCGTTCATGGTGTTGATTTACGCCCATCCAAGCAAACCATCAAAGCTTATGACTCCACATGCCGCGCCGTGATAGGCGAAGTCACCTTGCCCATTACCATCGGAACAAAGATCCTGCCAACCGATTTCCACGTCATCGACATCCCCGCAACCTTCTCACTCCTCCTCGGCCGGCCATGGTTACATCAGTCGGGCGCGGTCCCATCTTCCCTGCACCAGTGTGTGAAGTTTCAATCTGGTAATGAAGTGACCATCATCTACAGTGATCTCGTAACTGCCCAAGGGACGGACACCAAGGGCGTTCCTGTCTTACAGATTCAGCATGGGGAAGAGAGCCGACTCTTCAATGGCTTCGAAATAGTCGCTCAAGCACAGATCTGCACCATCGACCTCACCAAAACAACGGACAAAGTGGCACCTGTTGTCAAGATACTGCGTAACATGGGTTTTATACCGGGGCTGGGGCTAGGTAAGAACTTGCAAGGCCCCACAGAATTGGTTGAAGAGATTAATCATCGAGGGTTGTTCGGTCTAGGATACACCCTTACTCTTGAAGACAAGATGGAGCAACAAAGGATAGAATTGCTTAAAAAGATGAAGCTTCCCTACAAAAAGCCTGAAATGCGGCCATACCGCCTGTCCCTGAATAGCTACTTTGTCAGGGAAGGCGAGGAGTTTTCGTGTTTTGAGTTCGCAGAGCCATGGATTGACCACACCGGGAAATTGCAGAAAGGGTTCGAGATTTTCAGAGATGTGGAATTCGATCGGTCCAACATAAAGCTGACTTACATGGAATACGACAAAGCCATGGGCAGAGTTAGAACCATCAGGCATGAGTACTCCACCAAGGTTGCAGAAGACTTGGCAGATCAACTTGAAGCAACAACCCTTGACAAGCCAGCAATAGAAGCCGCAGAAACTCCAAGTTTGACTGAGACGTGGGACGGCCAATATCTGCTTCAACATCTGGGTAATCTGGGGCTGCACGAAGACATGGTTGCCGTCATCGGGGACGATTCTGAAGATAAGGTGGACCCAAGGACATTGGTGGTACCCATGGGGGACAAGCTCAAGAATTGGTGCATCATTGGGGGACCTATAGCTACTCCGGAATTTATGATGGGAACACTGGGGCTTACTCCTTCTCCTGTCGCCACTCCTGCAGCACCTCCTGTCACTCGCCCAAAATCCCCGTCCCCAGAGTCTAGTGTTTTACATTTCGAATTTGAGTCGTCCTCTAAGTCTGACGACCTTACGTCTGAAGACTATGATCTTGTTGCAAACGCTATTTTCCCTTTTGCCATGAATGAAACCCTCGACCTTTCCGAGTATCCCTCCATAGTCACTCTTTTAACTGATAAATTGGCTAATAATCAAACTAATGATATACACTTAGTTAATAATGATTCATTAGAAAAGGCAGACACAGACACATTAAATGATGAATACATTAAAGAAATCTCAGAACAGGTTATTAATCAAAAAGAATCTCGAGCCCAAGCTGTCGATGAGGTGTTAACATGCGTGAAGTTGGGGACCAAAGCCGAGCCTAAGGAAACGCAGATTGGAAGCTTCTTCAGCGGAACCGAAAGGGAAGCACTGATTGAGATACTCAAAGAATATGTGGATGTGTTTGCATGGTCGTATAAGGACATGCCGGGGCTCGACGACTCGATCGTAGAGCACAGAATCCCGACAGCACCAGACGCTAAGCCAGTCAAGCAGAAGCTGCGCCGCATTAAGCCGGAATGGTCTTTGCAAGTGAAGGAAGAGATTGAGAAGCTACTCCGTGTGGGTTTCATCAGGGTGATTGAGTATCCAACTTGGTTATCAAATCTGGTGACTATCAAGAAATCCAACGGTAAAGTCAGAGTATGTGTGGATTTTCGGGATCTCGACAAAGCTACGCCAAAGGATGACTTCCCCTTGCCAAATATCGACATGTTGGTGGATGCGACCGCCCATTATGAGGTCAAGTCGTTCGTTGATGGGTTTAACGGCTATAACCAGGTCGAGACAACCAAGGAAAACCGAGAATCATCCCCCTCCACAACCTCGGGGAAGACCATCAGTCGGTGAGTTCGAGCCGTGTGGAGAATACAGTCTCCTCGGAACAAAGCCGAAAAGGAAGAGCTCGTCAAGTTACTGCAACACCTCAACCATTTTACAACAGTGGGGGAACCGATGCTCAGAGAAATAGAAAGGGCCTGCGACCAAGAATGGAGTTCGAGATGTGAGCTCGCATTATGCTGCCTCAAGGAGTACCTCGCGAATACCCCAATCCTGCACCCGGCACATGGGAATGAACTTCAGACCCCAACACCAACGACAGAATCGTGGCCCTCGCGCCAGGGAAAGGAAATCAGTGAAAAAATGCAAAGATTTTTGGAAAAATACCCCCTCTCAGTCCCCCGCTACACAAGAATAGGGACCCCTTTCGCAAAATTGTTCGACCAACTGAGACAAATGGGCAAGATGCAACCTTTAGGAGAACATTCGCTCCTCTCCGAATTACCACCCCTTCAACTATTTGAACCTACCAAAAGTTGCTCTTACCACCAAGACGAAGGCCATGACACCAACGACTGTGTCGCTCTACAAAGAAAAATCCAAGTCTTGATGGACGAGAACACGCTCACCGGCGTGAGAGGATTCTGGTTCTATAGAGAAAACGAAAACTTAGAACTCCTCGGTTGCTACGAAATCGAGCCTTATGTGAGGAACGGCCCAGAGGTACTCTCGCACCTGACTACAGAAACGATTCAAGACATCTCAAGAGAAATAGGAGATTTAAAGCAACGCGTCGACGCAATGACCAAAGCTCGAGGCGCGCCACAAGACTAGACAGAATGGCGGGTTTGGATGGCAACCCGTTCAAAGAACCAGTCAACATCAGCAAGCTTAGACGCTACTATGACTAGACTCCCCTCTCTTAAAAAAAAAAAAAAAAAAAAAAAAAAAATGTTTACTACGCAAAAAGAAGCCCGATAGACTGAAAACCCGCAAAGGGCGGTCTATGCAAAATAAGGGTGCGTACAAAGCTCGCTAGATCGAAAACCCGCAAGGGCGGTCTAGGCAAAAGTTAGAGCATTCCCCCTTCTATCTTCCCTTTCTTTAAAATCATTCTAGTCTGACTGGAGTGAACTACGGTGACCTGAGCCCCTTAGTCCTATTTGTAAAAGGGGAACGTAGGCAGCCTTTCAAAAGGTGCGGTCTAAAAAACAAATAAACATCCAAATCTTGTCAAAGCAATAAAGATAGAAGTTGTATTTTTCTGAAAGCAAAAACTTTTATTCCCATAGTCATTGCATGTTAACACTTATTTGATGAGTCTAAGCTTGACATACTTTTTGAATGAATAACCTATTCTGAAATTGAAACTAAAACAAAAGTAAACTAAATTAAATTAATGTGTCTGCAACGACCATGGAGAGACGCTCGGGATTACCCCTTAGTGCCATTTGTGCCCTCGGTCTCTTTCTTCTTGCTTTGCCCACGGCGAATTTTCTTCTTGCTAGGATTCCCGCAAAATCTTCTTTCAAACTCGCTAACACCTTTAGCCTTTCCATTAGGAGCCTCTTCGCCCTTCCTTTTCCTTGACGCCCCCACTTCTTCTCCGCCTCCGTTAGCCACGCGCTTACTCATCCTCCTCTCATAAGCCTCAGCCTCCTTAATTCTCAATGAAGAACTTGGAGCACAGGATCCCAAGATAGTGCCCCTTAGGGTCTCTAGAGTCTGCTCCGCATACCCAAGTCTCCCCATATACCAATCCAAATACTCGCGTGGCAGGAAGGTGTTGCTAGAGCGTGTGAGGAAGGTCCTACGACTAAAGCCGGCCTCGCCCCACATCTGAGAAAGAAGGACTGAGGCACTATCATCCAACTGAAGTACCCCAAAGGGAAAATCATCTCTCTCCTCGTCCCAACCCTCCGGGATGGTCTGCACCAAACCATACTGACGAAGCACTCTAGAGGGATAGTAAAAGGTAGTCCCAGAAAGGGTCGGAACTTTGATCATGTGAAGTCCCACTTGTTTCTCCCTCACAGAGTGAATGTGCCAATGGGGCACCACCCACTGAATGTCGTCAGTCACCATTTCCGCCAAATACTTTTCCCAACCTTTAAGAGTCATGCCCTCAAACCGCTCCACCATGCCTCTAATGCGGTACATCCATGGGGCCACCTTCAGAGAAGCCGCCGGTTTATTCACTCGAAGCCGCTCTTGCAACCACATGGTCAAAAGCCTATCACTACCACAAGGCATCCCACCATAAGCCGCGAGATGGGGAATCCCACAGAGCATCTCCCCAAGAATGACCGGTACAATATCATAACCCAAACGAGCCAAGTTCACCATACCCAAACATCCTTCACTGGCAAATCCCACCTCAGAAAGGAAAAGGATAGAGCTAAACAAACACAATGCAAGATGGTCCAAGGAGCGGTTAGATGTCACGTCTGCATGCATGAAGTGTTGTGGCATCCAAGAAAGGTCGACATAACCGCCCCGAGCATACCTATCAAAGTCATCCGCGGGTACGCCAAAGGTCACCAACTTGTCCCTCAAGAAAACGAAGTCAAAAGGCAAGGCAACTTTACCCTTCCCTTCGTAGCCACACAATGCTGCGATGTCCTCATAAGTGGGGGTTATCTCGTTGAATGAAAAGTTGAAGACATGGAGGGTATCATTCCAAAATCTCCCACAGGCTTGCAAGAGGTTGGTATTGGAATTCATGTGCAAAAGTGACCAAAGACACTTTATCCCATACCGTTCATCAAGCTTCCTACGACTAGAACCAGGAAGTTTGGCAACCCACTTCTCCAAAGAGGTTATAAAGACTTTTTTCTCAAGGCTTGTGATCCTAGCCTCTTGATCCATGGCAAAGAGCAAGAAAATTGGCTAAAAGGAACTCAAAAACTGCTCAAAAGGTTGCTGGTACGTTTTTGTGGCTGTAAAGGGTTCATTAAATACTGCACAACTCCCGATTCTTGCCAGGAAAAGGAAAACCGGAGGCGGCGCATGATTTGGCCACGCGGCCACATATGCCCTTGGCCCCGCGGCCGATATTGTCCTTGGCCGGGCGGCCAACTTCGTCCTAGGCCACGCGGCCAACTTTGCTCCGGATCTTGCCATGGCCAGGCGGCCAACATTGTTCTGGGCCTCGCCATGGCCATGCGGCCAGCTTTGCTCCATGCAGAAATCCAGTTTGTTTCTTCCCACTCCGTGACGGATCCATGCAACTACGTACCTGCCCCCTTTCATGGCTCATGCATTGTATAAAATTAAGAACATTTGTAAAATAACTAGTTTGCACAAGTAGGCTCCCACAATAAAATTGCATTTTAGAACATAATATACATACATGCATTTCATACATTTGTTCTGTACATACATAGCCCTCTGCTCTCTACTAGCTAACAGTGTAGCAAATAAAGGTAGACCCCGCCTAATCTGAATCTTCCTCCGTGGTGTCTCCACGCCGCGCTAAAGCCCGAGAGCTACCGGCACCCGAACTCCGTCCCCGGACCGCTCGACCACCAATATGAGAAGAGCCCGCACCATTCGGAGACCGTTCCCGACGCTGGGGTGACGCAACGTCGTCCCTCTGACAAGTACATGAATGGTACGCCTCCCTCAGTAAGTGCATCAACACGTTCTCCCGCCGAGCTGAACGGATATATGCCTCCCGAGTCACCTGAAAGGGAAACCAATGCAAGGATTACAAGGCAGAAAGAAATAAGTGTGTGCGAACATGACTGATATAAGGCACAAAGCCGTACCCCAGCGTCGGGCGGAGGAATGAATGTCTCCTCAACAAGATCTGCATCAGTCGGCTCTAAGCTAAGCTCCACCTCCCGGCCACCCCGCATCACTCTCACGCTACTCGAGCGAAGGGGCATGTCAACCAAAGGCCGACTCCGACCAACATACCGGGCCGAGCTCGATCCCTCTCCCGATAGCATCCTAGCCCGAACCTGAGGGCTGATCAGCCGTGTCCGCACGTAACCAGCATAGTCGTCACTCCCTCTGTAATGCTCTGCCGGAGTGGGAGCCAAGAAAGTCGCCAACCTCGCGGGATGGAGCATATCCCGAGGAGGGTCATAAGGAGCCCACGGTAACGCACCAGCCCTGTGCTGACGAACCACCCTCTCCCCAAGATACATGGCCTCCCCGGTGAGACCCACAAGCAGAACCCTAGAAGCGGTCAACTCCACTACATAGGGACCCACCGAAGCCTCATTGGCCGGGCTCCATGGGTAAAATCTAACCCCAACAGGCTCAGACATCGCGAACACCCTCCTCAGATCAGCAGCATCTACTGTCTTCCTGTCCCGGTTTCTGCGGGAAGGAGCCCTGTTGCCCTTGCACCAGTACGACATGATGGGAACAACCTTGTTAACACTCATCACCAACTGAAAAGGGGCGACACCGAAGACCTCGTACACCCAAGCCTGTGCATATAATAAGAGAGATATTTCAGACCAAAAATAGAACAGAAATCTCAACAAGTGAAAAGAAGGGTAGTCGAGAGCATACCTCAAAGGCGAACTGGAACCCGTCAAAGGCCGACGAGCTAGCCCTCGAGCAATGGTCCAAAGCCCGGTAAATCTCAGCCAAACCGGCTCCACCCCAAGAAATCCCACCGACTAAGTCCAAGTCCACAAGAGCCCCTAGCAGTGAGTACCGGCAGACAGTAGCCCCACTGGGAAACAAAATCTCTGAAAAGCTGTACCATAAGAACAGCCGGACCAAGCAATCCAAATCATATTCCCCCCTACTAAAGGCCTCAATAGCCACCTCCACCAAGCGATTCACCTTCCCGGCCTCCACTCCATAACCCTTGACACCTCCTCCCAGGTCGGTGTCGACTCCCAGCAGAGCCTGTCTGTAGTCCCGCCGCTCTGCCAAGCTCTCATCAAAAGGCAAAGGGCTACCTGTAAACCTCAACCCCGTGATGGCCGCGAAATCCGTCGGCATGATGGTAATCTTTCCCCAACTGAAGTGGAAGGTATGGGTGGTATCCCACCAGAACTCCCGGCACACCTCTATCACCGCTGCCACCTTCAGGGTAGCCCCGACCATGCGGACACTGTCAAAGAATGGGCCAAAGCCCATAGCCTCGATCCGAGCACGCAAACCGCCCGGTCCCTCCGGCAGGGACGCCCACAGTTTGCCCACAGTCACTGTGGACCCACGAGCCTTGATCCTCTGCAGGTAAACACAGCACAGGTATGTTACCATTCTAGCAATTTACAATTCCAGCAATTTAAATTCTAGCATTCCATTATTCTAGCATTTTATATTATGTGCATAAAACATACAAATGTGCGAGAAGGAGAGGAATGAAAATTCGAAATTTACCTCTCGCGTCTCCGGAAGCCCCATCGACCAATGACGCTCAGAGTCGATGTAAAAATCGTAATCTTGGTCGAACGCGGACCGCAGCAGATTATCGCGATAATTCCGAGTCGCGGCTCGTGGTCTCAGACCGCCCCGCGGAATCAAGGGCGCCGCTTCAATGCCCGCTCCTGGGTCTGCCCCTACATTTCCTCCGCCCTGAGCATTACCGTGCCCCTCTCCTTGTGGCTCTTGTTGTGGAATCATATACCCACCTTGGCCCGGGAAATCTCTAAAAAAAGTCTCATTGATCCAATCTGCCATAGCTTCAAGAGATATGTGAAATGAAGGCTTCGAAATTATCAAAATCTGAGCTTTCTCTCTCTAAAAACACAACTTTCTCACTCTAACTCGTCAATGGAGGAAGGAAGAAGAAGAAAGAAGGAAAGAAGAGGAAGAGGGAGGGTTTCTGGTGATATGACCAAGAGTCAGCCCGCCGGCTACCTTGGCCACGCGGCCACTTTCGTCCATGCAACCCCAGCCGTCAGATCAGCAATCCGCGTGAAGGAGATCTGGCCACTCAGCAGTCTTGGCCACGCGGCCACCTTTGCAATCCAGTGTGTTTGGCCACGCGGCCAACCTTGCCCCTTCAGATAAAATTCCACTTTTGCCCCTGATCTTTTCCCTTTAATTCATTTTAAATGCCTTTAACACTGCTTTGAATGATATTCGTTACCTTTGGGTACGGAAAGCCCCTTAAAATTTCCATTCTTCACCGAATATTTGCTTAGGATTCGTATGATTGTAGAGACTTCGGCGCCTCTATGACATACCATCCTAGATCAATCGTAATTGGCAGAAGCCTCGGCGTTTCTATTTGCGAAAGATCCAGCATCTATTATTAGGATTCGTATGATTGTAGAGACCTCGGCGCCTCTATGACATACCATCCTTTATCAATCGTAATTGGCAGAAGCCTCGGCGTTTCTGTTTGCGAAAGATCCAGCATCTATTATTGAGATTCGTATGGTTGTAGAGACTTCGGCGCCTCTATGACATACGCATCCTAGATCGATCGTGGTTGGCAGAAGCCTCGGCGTTTCTGTTCGCGAGAGATCCGACATCTATTACTTTAGCGCGATCGGCAGGAACCCTGGCGATCCTGATTGCGTTTACCATTCCATCTTGGGATTATTTAGACGACGTAGTCTTCATTTTTCCCAAATAACTTCATTACTTACGAATAATCCGTTCTTCATGCAGGATAGGGCCCGTAGGTTTATTATCCGCAGTAGAAGTCCGACATCTCGATTTATCCCCAGTAGATCGCTGAACTACGACCGGCTTGATTCCTCGGAGGATACGTAGGAAACCTGAAAAGGTCCAGCCACTCGACCGACGCGGTCATCTATCATCCCAGCAGGTGCATTTTCCCCAGCAGAAGACGTTGCTCCCCATCAGAGGACAGTCATTCCCAATTTCCCATCAGATTTGAACTACGTTTGGCTTGATTCCCCCGCGGATACGTAGGTCGCCTGCCAAGGTTCAGCCGTTCCCTTACCTTTCATCTGTTTTGAAACTCATGTTTCAGACGGATCCTTCTTTTTATCGTCGACCCCACATTGCCTTGCAAGAAGCGTCGCCGAGGGGCTACTGTTAGTACCCGACCTGAAAATGAGTTTATTAGGACTTTCCCAAAAATACAAGGACTTTATAGGAATTGGAAACCTTGCAAAGACTTGTCCTGGATTCCCAAAATATCTCATTTATGACAAAATCCATCAAAATAGGCAACTTAGGGTTACCATAAAGCAACAGTGAAACCCTAGCTTGAAAATCAAGTCAGCCTGCAGACTTGGCCAGGCGGCCAACCTTGCCACGCCTCGACCTTGGCCACGCGGCCAACATTGTCGCCGTCTTCAACCATGGCCAGGCGGCCAACCTTGCGCCGGATGATCTGGACCATCAGATCTTCCCCTCAGTTTACTATATAAACCAACTCCATGCCATTGGTTTAGGGGCCGATTTTGGAGAGCTCTAAGTACGAATTTTGGAGTTCTTAAACACTATTTTTCTCTCTAATTAGCCTTCAAATCTCCAAGAAGATCCAAGGTTTATTTCTCGCCAACATAGGTAAGTTTTCTAACCTTTTCTTCATGTTCTTTCATTATTTTTAATGTAGATCTTTTATATTCATGTTCGTACATGTTTATTCATAGTTTCTTCATGAGCTTTGCATGTTTATTCATATGTTCATAATATGTTCTTCGCATGTTCTTCGTGTTCATAGATTAAAACCTTATTTATGCTATATTTAGGGTTGCGATCTTCATAATTACATGTTATTTCATAGCCGATGATGATCGAGGGTTCATCGACCCGAGGATGATCTAGGAACTACTTCTAAACCCTAATCTTTAGGTAATTCTCCCTCATTATGCATGATCCCGATTCTTCTGCCTATTCTAATTCTCTGCGAACTACGCTGACCTGAGCTTCTCATATTGAGAGGAACGTAGGCAATCTTCGGATCCGGTCTAAAACACTAACACACTACTAACACACTTATCATGATAGAAAGACCGATCAATTCGGGCAATAGGAGTGATAACGTTCAATATTCTTCTCTTGTTGTAATTTGACCCCCGAACCCATTAAACATGTTTTTTTCAATGTTTTGGCTTTAATTAAAACGGCGTGGCGACTCTCATAATTTTAATGTCGTTAAGAATATTCCCTTTGTAAATAAAAATAATCACAAGATACTTCCCATGCGTCGCTTCATCGGAAAGGGGTATTCACAGACGGGAGCACAACCAAGAGGCCGACTTGTTGTCAAAAATGGCCACTTCGGAGGAAACCGACCCCCTAGTCATATATGCCGACCAGCCGGCCTACGAAAGACTAGAAATCTTGGTTTTGTATGACGAGGAGAGAACATGGATTGAAGACTACAAGGACTACATCATAAAAGGGAAACTCCCAGAAGACGAGGTAGCTGCAAAAACGATAAAGAAAAAGACAGCCAGATACGTCGTCTGGAACGACATCTTGTATCGAAGGTCATTTTCCAAGCCCCTCTTAAGATGTGTCGCTCCAAAGGACGCTGCAAAGTTACTAGCCGAAGTGCATGAAGGAATCTGTGGAGGACACCCGGGGGCCAGAACACTTGCAGACAAAGTAATCACACTCGGTTACTATTGGCCAAACTTGAGAGAAGAATCCCAAGCCTATGTAAAGAAGTGCGACAAATGCCAGCGATTCTCAGACTTGCCCAAAGTACCACCAGTAGAGCAAAGCCTCGTTATACCGACATGGCCATTCGACATGTGGGGAGTTGACATCATTGGACCTTTTCCTTTGGCCAAGGGAAGCAACAAGTACGTCATTATAGCGGTCGACTACTTCACCAAGTGGGTGGAGGCCAAACCATTGGCTAAAATAACGGAGGAGAACGCCATCAATTTTATCCACGACTACATCTGGTGTCGTTTCGGCGTTCCGCACTCTATTGTGACCGACAACGGGCTCCAGTTCTCTGATGCCTTTACGGAAGAATTGAACAGATTGGGAGTCAAGCACAAGAAATCGTCAGTCAGTCATCCCCAAGGTAACGGGCAAGCTGAGGCGGCGAATAAGCTAATATTGAAGGCCCTAACCAAGAGCCTAGATGGAAGCCAAGGAGAGTGGCTGGACGACCTCCCCCTTGCTTTATGGGAAGTTCGTACAACCACTCGGGGGCCAACTGGGGAGACTCCCTTTGCGTTAACTTACGGATCAGAGGCTATGGCACCAGCCGAGATGGCCTTGCCGACCTTCAGGGTATCCAATTACGATGAAGTGGCTAATGAATACAACCGACTCCTCGACTTAGACCTGGTTGAAGCAAAAAGGCTGACGGCTCAGCTAAGGATGATTAATTACAAGCAAAGGACTAAGGCCTACCACGACAGCAAAGTGAAGAAGAAAGTTTTTGAAGTCGGCGACTGGGTACTCAGAAAAATTGAGTCCACACACTTAAAAGCCCAGCAAAACAAACTCTCCCCCAATTGGGAAGGCCCCTACATTGTCACTCATGTCATCCGAGAGGGAACTTACATGCTCAAAACTCCGGAAGGAAAAGAGTTGAAACACCCCTGGCACTCGGAGCATTTGAGGAAATATTATCACTAGCACCTCGGTATTCTACCTTTATCGCTTTCTAGATTAGATTCTTTTCTTTAGCTTAGTCTTTTGTTACTTCAGATAGTCATAGTTCGTTTTCATCAATAAAAAATTTCCCTTTTTACAAAGTTTAATGATTTAACACAGCTTAAACGCTATTTGGTCGACACTCCGAGTTAAGGCTCTCATCACGGCCAAAACGGTGAACGACCACGGCCTACGAGCACAGCCTTAACTCGGCTATAATCAAAACCTAGCTCTGACGACTAGTACTCTCAAATTTGGGCAAAGATTAATACATCTAAATCCCTGTAAACGATTTGAGACTAGCCAGGAGTTAGTATTCATGAAACCGAGCTCTTAAACGCTTATCACGGCCATTACGGTGAACGACCACGGCCTAAAAACATAGCCTACCTCGGCTATCACCAAGACCTAGCTCTAACGGCTAGTACTCTCAAATTTAGGTAAAGATTAATACATCTAAATCCCCATAACAATTTGAGACTAGTCTTGAGTTAGTACTTACAAAACCGAGCTCTCAAAACGCTCGTCTCGGCCTTTACGGTGAACGACCACGGCCCATAAACGTAGCCTAGATCGGCAACTACTAAAACCTTGCTCTAACGTGTCAGCGCTCTCATATTTGGGCAAGATTAATACATCTAGGTCCCCATAACTATTTGAGGCTAGTCACGAGCTAGTACTTACAAAAACCGAGCTCTTAAACGCTCGTCACGACCAAAAAAGGTGAACAACCACGGCCTACAAACAGCCCTAACCGGCTAAGCAACGTCTCACTTTAAACAATGTTTAAGGCGTCTCAAACCGAGATAGAACAACATTGATGAATGACGAGACCACTGGAACTACACGACAGTTCGGAAAATAAGGGTTAATGTACACCTCAAACCGAGGTAAGCAAATCCCTACGAATAAACAAGTGTTTACGCCTCCCAAGCAACGCTGGGCCCAGGCATACACATTCAAAACAAACAAAAAATACCAAATGTTCAGACTCACCCAGACGACGCTGGGCCAAGCCATACGGGAACGAAAAAGAAAACATTGTTTCGAGCCAGACCAGCTCATAGACGAAAATAAAAATGTACCAGATCACATCCAACAAATAAATATTCATGAATCCTGCGGCTCCTCGTCATCTTCGTCGTCAGAATCCAGCTCCTCTTTGAAACGCTCAACCAAAGAATGGAAATTGTCGGCAACCACAGGAGGAGCATTCCAAACCGGCCTTCCTTCCGCTTCATCATCCCTGGCAATCAATTGGAGAGTTTTCTCGGAGTATGGGATCACGGAGTGAGCGGCACGAGATTCTACACCATAAGCATCATTCAGAAGAAGACGAGCCCACTTTTCTACTGGAACAGTCACCTCGGGGTCCGTGTGGAGCTGACGAGCTGCATGTGTAAAGCCGTCGATATAAGTTGTTCGAACTTGATCGTCAATGATCGACGGCATCTCGGTTCGTTTAAAAGGCAAAACAGCCGCCTGCTCCTTGGCCGGGATGCTCTCCTCAAGTTGAAGACACCGAGCCTCTGCCTCCTCTTTTTCCTTCGCCAATAGGTCCGTCTTCTCCCGTTCCTTCACGACCTCGTCCTCTGACTGCCGTAATTCTTCCCTCAGTTTCCCAATCTCAATAGCAGCTAGCTTCTCCGCCTTAGCCTTCTCTGCAAAAGCCTGTCTAACTTCCTCATGAGCCTTGTTGGCTAGATCAACCGCTCGGCCGCACCTCTCCCGAGCCTTCGCCGCCTTGGCCTCCAAGTCGGACATTTTTTTATCAACACCCGCCCATTGGGCTGCGTCGTGTTTGGCGAGAGTGGCGAGCTAACAAAAAAGGAACCGAAATCAGCAAGGTGCAATACAGGGTAGCCACAAGAACCAACAAAACAATAACCGGTGACCTCAGCAATGATCAGGCCTCTTCGCTCGGCCATATGAGAGTAAGTAGGAGGCATAGAAGAAAGTCTATGAAGAAGGTCGGCATCAAATGCTCGGTCCAAAACCGGTCGTCCCAATCTCATCATCGGACCAGATCTGGCCGTTACGTCCAGGCTCTTCAAAGGGGTAACACCCGAAAACTCCGTCATTAAAGCATCAATCTCCTCTGAAGCAAATGTGAAAGAGGCATCCGCAGCAGTAGAGCCGGGACGTTTCAGGGCAGGCTCATCAAAGAATTCCTCTTGCTCATCCCGGCCTCTCTTTTGATTCAAAGTCTCAACATTGGCATCCCCCTCGGCCGCCGATTCCCTCGCAGGGGAGGCATCCTCGGCTGCTGCCTTAGCCTCCCCGGCTGCTGCCTCGGCCTCCCCAGCCGCGCCAGCCACATCGACGGTAGGTAAGGGGCCAGCATCTTTGGTGGACAAAGTTTCATGACGGGCGCTCATGGCGGCATGCCTCCTGGTGCGACCAAAAGTCCTTGACTTCTTCCTTCTCTTATTCATGAGCTGGTTAGGATCAGATGCATAGGCCTGCTCAAGCGTCCTCTCTTCCTCCATAGTCAAATCTGCGGACCAAAACAAAACATTACATAGCAGCACGGTGATTATACAGGAAACAAGCATAAATGGAAAAGTCAGAAGAAGCATACATCCAACCACTGTCCTAACTCTCAGACACTGCTCCTGCTGGGTCTGGCATAGCTCACAATCACGGTAAAAAACAAAGTCAGGATGGACGACCCAATCGGGAAATCTGCTACCCCTTTCGACAGGAACCATCACATTAACACCGGTCCACGGTCCCTGCATAATTCCAGCTTGGACATAATACCCATGGTTGGTCTCCAAGGCCGACCACTCCAGCTGCTGAACTGAGGCAAATTCGTTTAGACGCTGGACCAGGGCGTCGCTCTACGGAGCTTTATAACAGGTCTCCGGCGCTGAAGGATTACACTCTGGGACAGGGAATTCCCAACCGTAACGACTCTCGACTTTGATAACGTGGTTATTCCATCTTGAAACTTTGCTAACCGAGCTGGATATGGGAGCTATGATCTTGGGACGCCTCTGCCTACTCCGCAGAGTCAACACTTGGGTAGCGACATTAAAACTTCCCTCAAAAAACTGGTAAAAGGCCCAAGGGCAGGGCTCAAAGCATAAGCTTCGACAAAGAACGATGAATGAAGTTAGGTACCTAACAGCATTGGCACCCAACATAGCAGGGACGGCTTGCCAATCTTCTAAGAATTCACAGATGAAGGGGTCAAGAGGGAGACGGAGACCTAATTCAAACTGCTTGAAAAAGAAGGCCACCTCAATGTGGTTCAAATAGAAAGAGGCCAGCTCGTCCGCCGTGGTCATGGTGGGGGTGGGCTCATATGTAAGGTCATAATCTTGGTGGGACACCCTACACGTGTCATAGACATAGGCAATCTTGTCCTCGGCCTTGGGATGTTTAGGTCTGGAAGGGCCCGCGGCATCCCCTCGTTGACCGAGGTTCCATCGGCCACGACCTTGGCCCCCTCAGCAACGTCGGCACCAAACTGGTCAACTATTCTGGCTGAAGTACTCTCCCCCGACATAACTGCAGATGAAAGAAGGGGATTAGTGCCAAAAATCGAAGTGGGAGTCACTGTCTCCCCCCTCCCTTCATTCACAGAAGCCTAGGGATGCATCTCGTCATCTAACAAAATGTAATGAGTAGAAATATGGGCCAAAAGATCAGACAAAGAAGAAACAATCATCATATTAGGGTTCATCTGATCTAAACGGTCAAATCGGCGACTGTTAACGGGCCATCCTACGTTTCTATCACAAGATCTGTACTTTACTAAGAGCGCCCTAATCTCGTCTAAAGGAATCAAAAGCCAAGGACCATCGACTCTTCGATAAACTCTCCGATTGACCTCATGAAAACCCAGACGAGCCGATGACAAGTACTCAAAAGACATTCCAAGGCCGCAACAGGATAAAGAAAAGTAAAGTTGCCGGAAAAAATGGAGTAAAATAGCGGAGTATGGTGGAGCAAGGGAACAGAAGAATACCTGGGTAAAAACTTGAAATTGAAGGCGGATATGAGCAATAGAAGGGGGGAAATAGCCACAAAGCACTAATTACAGCTTGCCGGAATCAAGGATTTTAGAATGGCCGTCGAACAGATTTACGGTTGAGAAAAACCCTAGAAATGCGAAACCCTTCCAACTGGTGAGGGTAAAAGTAAAAAGGGGGTTTTGGGATTTCAGCCGGTTCAAATTCAAGGTCAAAAGAACGCGAGAAATTGACTCTTGCTCTCCCGACATTTCGTCAAAATCTCGTGACTTTGGCGGATGATGACGTCACCAATTTAACCATCATTGATTTGAGTTATGGGAGATGTGACAACCCCATAAAGCGAATGTCCCTTCGCATGTCTCCCGCCGCCTGACACAAATTAACATCATCACTTGGTGACGTCACTCAATCACCAAACAGTGAACGAATGGGGAACTGCCAGCACAGACCGACATGTACATATCGGTTCTTTGGCGTTGACCAAACTTTGAGTAAGTCATCAAGTTTAGTACGTGATTAAAGCCGACATATTAAGGAAAGCCCAGCGGTCGGCATAACGTAAAGCCCGACGTCAAGAGTTTATCTGCATCAATGAAGCTCCAAACAAGTTTTATGAAGCACAGATGAAGAGAAAGGATATTCACATTGATATACCAAAAGGGACCCCCACAACTGGGCCGGGGGTCGGGCCCTTACAAAAGGAAATATATAAAAAAAAAAAAAAAAAAACTAAAATCCTAACCAAGATCTTGACTACCATCTTGGTCATCGTCTTCTTCCCATTCGTCGCCTCCGTCGTATCCATACTCATCAATAATGATGGGTTCTGGATCATCCTCATCATCTTCTTCTTCATCACCTTCGTCATCATCCTCATCCTCATCATCTGGCTTCTCTTCAGAAGAATCATCGTCAGAAAATTCGTCCACCGGGTCGATTTCTTGAAACTCTCCATTACTATCAGAAGGGGAGTCCTCTGCCGGAAAAGATGAGCGATATTCAGAAGGGAACGTGGATTCACTGCTGCTTAAAGAATCATAGCTCTTAACTTGGTTCTCAGGTTCGGAGTCGGTTTCTTCTGGGAATGCGTCATAGTACTTTCTTTTTGAAACCATCCTTTCTCTTTGATAATGTTTAAGAAGAAGGAAGGAGGAGAAGATGGAATGGACAACACAAAATATTGAAGACACTTTAGTCCTTTATATACGCCCCAAAGGTAAGGTGGAGTACCTACTTCCATCATGTCAGGGGCGCAATTAATGAAGTATCCATTCTCCATAATGATTACACCTGTAAGGAAGTCAACATGACGTCAACAAATCCACAACATATCAGGATTGTGATAAGTTAATAAGTCAACAATAAATGAGGCTGCAGAGCAAGTACAAGTGCACAGTTTCTACTCAACATGCCGAGATAGAAACTCGGGGGCCACTGAACGACACAAACCGACCTGGTTAAATGGGACCCATAAACTCTGGGCTCACACACCACAAGGCCCATCTCGAGAGGCCCACAACCTTATATGCCGACATGTTATAAGGCCAAGCAGGCAGACCATGCCTAGGCCGAGGTCTACAGCGCCTAATCCTTATCCACTCTGACGAGGCCGAGATAGATGACGGGCCTACTAATTGGGCATTCACTCCCGAAAATACAGGGAGATTGCCTAGCAGAGTTTAATTACAACTTTTGTATCGCGAATCTTTATCTTAACGAGGATATCGCCACTATCAAATAACTGGACATAATTCATCCTTATCAGGAGTCTACCTCCAAGGAGTACAAGTCCTACATCAATACGGGCATCCTGGCTTACTTAACAAGTCAGGATTCATTCACCCACGCCTATAAAAACAAGCCCTCTTCACAGGAATCGGGTAATGAACTCTTTTGACCCCAGACTATAGTCAATTGATTTCTCATATTTCAACCGCATTCTTACTCTCAAGCCGGAGGGCCTTCGCCGGTGAAGCCCCAGCTAGTTTACGTTTGTTCATTGTGCGCAGATCCGACTGAGGAATTCCGATTGCTGGATTTATCTGAACCGCTAAGACGAAGGGCTGATCCGACACGTTTTTGGCAGCATCAGAGTAACAAGTAAATTCTCTATTTATCTTACCCCAGTTAACTTTCTGGTTAGGACAGATAATAAGAATTTCGGTTATTTTCTTAAAAAAAATCAAGGAGATAACAAACAAGGTAGACTCGTCCATTGGCAACAATGGCTTTCTCACTATAGCTTCTCAGTAGAACACTTAGAAGGCACAAAGAATTGTCTAGCTGACTTTTTAACAAGAGAATATCATTCGACTTCATGATTAATTCGTTTGATCTTGGTTAAATGCAGGCTACTAAGGTGTTGCAGGCTTTCTCACTATAGCTTCTCAGTAGAACACTTAGAAGGCACAAAGAATTGTCTAGCTGACTTTTTAACAAGAGAATATCATTCGACTTCATGATTAATTCGGTTGATCTTGGTTAAATCCAGGCTACCTTGTTTGTTATCTCCTTGAATTTTTAGTTTAAGAAAATAACCGAAATTCTTATTATCTGTCCTAACCAGAAAGTTAACTGGGGTAAGATAAATAGAGAATTTACTTATTACTCTAATGATATAAAGATATTCTTTTTCATTAGAATGGTAATATAACTCAGCCTGCTTAAAGCTTCCTGATGTAAATCTACAAATTAATTCTTTATCAGAATTAATTGTAACTGCTTTGAGAACTCCTCCCCAATACTCATTGGAGGAATCGGTCTCAATGATGAGCTTATCATCCGGTTCTGGATGATAAAGCTTTGGAAAACCATTAAGGTTCATTTTCAACTTCTTCATGTAAGAAGTATCCTGCTCATTCCATTTCCATGGAACTTCCTTCTTAATCTTAACTTGAAGAGGTGCTCTTAAAGCTGCAAGCTTAGGAATGTAGTCGGATGCATAGGTTAATATTCCTAGAAACCTTTGCAACTGCTTCTTATCTTCTATCCTATCCGGGAACTTATGGATATGATCTAAGATATGACTCTGAGGACAATGAGTTCCTTGATCAATTTCTAATCCTAAGAAATTAATCTTTGTCTTAAAGAGTTGTGCTTTCTTTTTGGAAAGAATGATTCCTAAAGTTTTACATATCTTTAGCACTGCTGATAAATGTATCAG
Source organism: Campanula takesimana (assembly GCA_026119855.1). Lineage (NCBI taxonomy): Eukaryota > Viridiplantae > Streptophyta > Magnoliopsida > Asterales > Campanulaceae > Campanula > Campanula takesimana. Next base: position 1,379,253 of record JAOWBW010000206.1, read on the forward strand.
ATGACTTGACTCATTATCACTAAAGATAAGAATATCATCAACATAAATACAACAAAATCTTTCATATGCTCGAAATGCTTCTTGCATATGTCTCTGAAATATTGATGGTGCCTGTTTAAACCCAAAGGGTAACACCAACCATTGGTAATGTCCTTGCGGATATGTGAATGTCGTTAAGAGTTGAGACTCTTGATCTAACAGCACTTGCCAGAATCCAGATTTACAATCTAGACTGCTGAACATCTTTTTCCCACGAATAAGGGCTAGTAAACTATCCTTATTTGGGAGGTTATGGCCATCGCCTACAGTTAGATTATTCATCTATTTGTAGTTGACTACCATTCTCTTTTTTCCACGTCGTCGTTCTGCTTCGTTTTCAACGAGGAAAGCAAGGGACATGTGGGGAGATTTACTAGGGATAATGATTTTCATCTCAAGTAACTCCTTAATTTGCTTTGCAAATTCTTCCACGTCTTGTGGGCTGTATTTCATAGGTTTTACTCTACAAATACTCTTTGTAAATTGCGTGAATGGACACTTCTTCATTGATTCTAAAAATCCTTGAAAGCCTACTCGCTCTGCTCGAGTTACTTTCCGAATCCACACTTCTTCCTTTTCCAGGGTTGTGAAGATGATCTTATTTGTAAATTGCGTGAATGGACTATAGGTTAAACAAAAGTTATTACCTATAAGGAAATCCAAACCAGTTCCTACTGATATACGGTTGGGATTTGAAAGATCGTATCACCAAAAAGTGCATCCAGGTTTTTACAAACCTTGTCGATTGTAATGGTAGAACCATTAGCAATCCGGACCTGTATAGGCCTTTCAGCATTCACCCAGTGTTCTGGAGGAATGACAAACTTACTTGCTATGCATTGACTTGCGCCTGTATCAACATAACAATGTAACTTGATCTTCTTATATCCTTCGAACTTGAAGGTTCCTTGGATATAAATTGACGATGGATTAGTAATGTTAGGCATTACTAATTCCTCTTAGTGATAGTCAATCGCTGTCTGTTGACTCATCACTTGATTCAGAAGAGCTTTCTCCTGGATCAATCTCGTATATGAGGATATCTTGATATCCATCATACTCATCTTCAATAGGCTCCATTCCTAATTGAAGGATCTCATCTAGAACTTTGACTTTGTCATAGTTCTGCTTCCGATTAGGGCACTCATTTGCATAGTGACCTTCTTCATTACAGATCCAACATCTGCAATTTTTCTTGCCTTTTGGGCAAAACCTCTTTTTGTCAGTCTTTTTTCTGACAAATCTTCCGGGTTTAAAAGGTTTATTTTTCCTTTTAAACTTAAATTTGTTAAATTTCTTTTTAACAAATTTCTTCTTACTCTTGGTCTTGTATTGTGGAATACAACCGTAAGTAAGGCTTGGTTCAACTATCTTTTCGCAACATTTTTTGCTAAAAGATCTCAGTTGCTTCTGTTTCCTAGTCAAATCGCAAACCTTAGCGATTTCTTCTTTGACTAGTTTGTGAGCAAAAGCTAAGCTATACTCTGTAAGTCCATGTTTTTCAACATTGAACCTAGCTAAGGATTTTTCTCCTACAAGAGGGATCTTCCTTATGTAGTCTGTCACATAGGTTTTGTATCCGTCTTGGTCTCCAGTATCATAGAAGTTCTTTTCGTATTCACGATAGAATTCTTCTAGATAACATATATCGCAAAGTTGCATTTTTTTTAATGCAATTTTGGCTCTGTCCTTGACTCTTTGGCTTTCAGCTTCTCCTGAAGTTGTAAAGTCAATGCCTACAAACATCATGTAGATTGCATCTAACACGGTTGTATAAGCAGTTATAGGACTGAGAACGGGTTCCCACTTTGTGTCTTTAATCAGTTTGTTTACTGATCCGACAGTCTTATGGTCAAGTAATAATAGTACAGTGTTCTGACTATCATACTTTTCTGGGTTAGTTTGAATTATCAAACTAATCTCTTTGGCCCAAAGATCTATTAGATCTTTTCTCTTAGTCTTGCAATCCAGATTTAAATTATTGGTACCAAAGGTTCCAAACATTTTAGTCTGTTTTGGAATGGGGAAAGGATTTTCTGGTCCTTTTCTCTTTTTCCCTTGAGGAGGTGGTCCTCTTCCAGTTGCATATCTGGGATGGATTTCTGGAAATGGCACTTTTGTGTCCATCCTCACAGTTTTTGTAAATTCCTCATTGCTATTTGTGGTAGCCTGAGTATTCACACTAATGTTATCTTCTTCTTCAGAGTCAGATTTCTCTGAGCTTTCACTTTGGATAACATTAAGTTGATGATTAAAACCAAAAAGGGTTTTAAGCTCATCACTCTGTTCTACAAGCTCTTCAACCTTTTGCTGTTCTTCCTCTAGAAAAATTAAGGCTTATCGAACTTGGCAGCTTCATGACTGTCTGTCAATGAGCTCTTTTCGAGAGTTTTCCAATAAAACTCCTGAATAAGTTTCACGTACGTCATGACTCTTATTCTTTCTCTTTTGATCCGAAAGGCCATGAGAGGCTTTTTGGATTTTTCCCAGTTCCTAATTCAACATTCCCAACGCTATTGTTTGGATAGCTATACAGGTATGGTGGTGTTGAAGAACTTTCTCCATTATCCTTTGTGGGGATAATCTGATCATTAGCTACAGGTTGTTGTCCTATGGCTCTAATGATTTCTTCGTTGCATGGCCATTTCTTCATTTTTGAAATGATCTTTGCCGCTGCAGATTCTACAATTTCTTTAGTAGAATTTTCTCCATAGTTATTAATCTTCTCTAAAATTTCTTTTAAGAGAGGAATAACTATTCTATCAAAAGTGGTTTCTATGTCCTTGAGACTGACGATAGTTCCCATAATTAACCAATTACTTGGGTTAATTTCTCTTGAATCTCCTTAAGTCTAGATGTGAAATCTAAGACTTCGTCTCTTCGAATCGGCTTCTCGTCTTCTGGACGCTTAAGCTTCTCGACTTCTTGCCTTAATTTTTCAATTTTGGCATCCTGGTTTATTAAAAGAGTTTTTATTTCTTCTAATAACTTCTCATTTCCCCCCCCCCTCTGAAAATGTTGTTTAAACTGGTTAAACACCGTGGGGTCTACGGAATCAAATCCATTTTTGGAGTTCATGACGCTCCGGATTTCGATTAATTTGGAAAAAAATAACCAACTTGGTACGTGGCGTTGTTCCACCAGTTCTTCTCCATTTTTCCTTCGAAAAATATTGGGAGAAACTTTGGTTTCCAGCCGATATACCATTGTTAGTCTGATAAAAGAATCATGTCTGTTCTTTTGTAAGACTTTTTGGTTTGTAATTTAAAAATTCTTTTTGAATTAGCAATTTCATTTATCACTGTGAAATACAATCAAGATATAAAACATTGGCGCCAAAAGGTCCAGGATTAATTTTAAACTCGTTGGAGTTTGGATAAAAATCACCTTTCCTTTTATGGCCTCTTTTTTCTCCTTGTTCTGCGGTTTCACCAACCTCTGGTTTTGGAATCCCTTCATTATTCATTCTGAGATTTCCAAGGATTGGTTCTTCATCCGAAGAATCTTCTGGAAGAGAAGACTCACTTTCTGAGCTTTCTTCAAGGAGGTTTAAATACTGAGTTTTTTCAAACATTTTTTGGATGTTTGGATTTTCTCGTATTTCTTTTTCGGCTTGAGATTCTTCTAAATCTAGAAGGATCAAAGCTTGTTCGAATTTTCCAGCTTCTTGCGAAGTTGAAATTGATTCTTGTTTTAGAGTTTTCCAATAGAAATCTCTAACACAATCCATCGTCATGATTTGGAATTCGGTGGCCAAGTCATGCTGTTAGGGTTTTTCCCTGTCCCTAATTCTTCGTTTCCAACACTATGGTTTGGAAAACTATAAAGAAAAGGTCGTGAAGGCCTTTTTCTTTCTTCTTGATCATTAACTCTGATGATTTATTTTCCTTTTTCTTTAGGTTGTCCTAAAGCTTCAAGGATTTCTTTGTTGCACGAACATTTTTCATTTCTGAAATAATCTTCGCTGCAGCTGTTTCTACAATCTCTTTTGTAGAAGCTTCATTATTCTTTACTGAAATTTCTTTTAGTAAAGGAATAACGATTTTTTCAAGAGTATTTTCAATGTCTTTTAAGCTAATTGCCATATCAGCCTATGACTTGAGTCAACTTTTCTTGAATATCACTTAGTTTTCGTGTAAAGTCTAAGACTTCATCACGATTGATAGGCTTTTCGTCTATTGGACGTTTTAGCTTATCAATTTCTTGTCCTAATTTTTCAATTTGGGACAATTGTTTGATTAAAAGATTCTTGATTTCTTCTAATCCTTTCTCATGGTGATGGAACTGAAGCAGTAAATTTTTCATCTTTACAAACACCTATCTGAATCAGGTGTTGTGGATAGTAAATTACTTCTTCTTCTCCCCACAATGGGATGGAACTTTGAATTTTTAGAAAAATGTCTTTTTTGGATTTTAAGACTTTTGTTCTAAAATTCTTGATTGTTTTGAAAATTTCTTTGGGAAGAAATTTTATCTCGTGAAGATTAAAACTTGGATAAATGTATTTGATTAATCCGAAGTTAAAAGCTTCAGCCACTTGTTCTGGTTTAGCACCCTTGATGAAATTGAATAGACTCAAGTTCTTTTTGTCGGTTGTGAAGAACTTTTCATCTATCAAATTTTCTTCTCCTGCTCGTCTACCGAACCTGTAGTTTTCAATGGTTAAGGTGGAAGACGGTTCTTCATTCGTTTGTTAGGGAATGTTTCTTTGAGGAAGATTCCCTAAAGAAACTTTCTTGTCCTTTCTTGATTTTAAGGCCATGGCAAAATTGGATGGTCTTAAAGTGTCAGCACTGCAGATCATCTGAAGTTCTGGAATCATTTGTTTCCTGCAATAGATGTTAGCTGCAGTTCGAGCTTCTAAAAAGCTTTTATATTTTTTGTGTTGAACATTTGAAAAACCTTCAACAGCTTTTTTGGTTATTTCCCAATTTTCATAAATCCCACTATTCGGTCCATTAAAGACAACATAATAGGATTTTGATTGTTGGGTAGGGATTTGAATTCCCTTTTCTGAAGTTTGACCTTCAACGGATTTGACTCCGACTTTTGGGATTTGAATTCCCCCATTAGGTCTAAGGTTAAGCATTTGTTTAAGCTCGATAGATGCTAACGTTTCTGAGGTCTGTACCTCTTTCATGATTTTTGGCAAATCATCAGCCATCAACGGAGTTGATTCGTCTTTACCTGTAGCCATTTGCTCAGGACTAGATTCGTTTTTACTCGCAGAGGAGTAAGGTGGGAAATTCACCTTTTGTAGTTCAGTACTAAAAATAGTACCTACATGTTCTCTTTTACCGGTTGTTAGGCAAGGGGAACTACCCTTTTGTTGTTCAACCACGAGGTTTACAAATTCTATTTGTGCTGTTACCAGCCTTAGTTCTTGCTCTAAAAGAGTTTTTCTTCATTGGAGGAGTGCTAGCTCATCCATCCTGCTTTCTTTATCAGACCTGTATGACAAAGATCAAGCATAATTAAATTCTCTCGTTAAGAAATCAGCAAGACAATTTTTTGTTCCTTCAAGGTGTTCAACCTTGAAGTTATATCTGGATAGCCATTGTTGCCAACGAACTAATCTTCCTTGTTTGTTATCTCCTTGAATTTTTAATTTAAGAAAATAACTGAAGTTTTTATTATCTGTCCTAACCAGAAAGGTTACGGGAGTGAGATAAATAGAAAACTTACTAATTACTCTAATGACCGCAAGATATTCTTTTTCATTAGAGTGATAATTTAACTCAGCTTGCTTGAAGCTACTTGAGGTAAATCTGCAAATTAATTCCTTGCCAGAATTAACTGCTTTGAGAATTCGTCCCGAATATTTATCGGAGGCGTCAGTCTCAATGATGAGTTTATCATCCGGTTCAGGATGATAAAGCTTTGGGAATCCGTTAAGATTCTTTTTCAACTTCTTGATATAAGAAGTATCTTGATCGATCCATTTCCATGGAATATTCTTTTTTAGCTTAGCTTGAAGAGGTGATCTTAAAGCTGCTAATTTTGGAATGTAATCTGATGCATAGGTTAATATTCCTAAAAACCTTTGCAACTGCTTTTTGTCTTCAATTTTATCTGGAAATTTATGAATATGTTCCAGAATATGATTTTGAGGACAATGTGTTCCTTGATCTATTTCTAGACCTAGGAAATTGATCTTTGTTTTAAAGAGTTGTGCCTTCTTTTTGGATAAAATGATACCCAATGTTTCACATCTTTTTAAAACAGCTGATAAGTGTATCAAGTGACTGGATTCGTTATCACTGAAGATAAGAATGTCGTCAACATAGATACAACAAAATCTTTCATATGCTCGAAATGCTTCGCATATGTCTTTGAAAGATTGATGGTGCTTGTTTGAACCCAAAGGGTAACACCAACCATTGATAATGTTCTTGAGGACATGTGAATGCTGTTAAGAGTTGAGACTCTTTATCCAGCAGAACTTGCCAGAATCCAGATTTACAATCTAGACTGTTGAACATCTTTTTTCCTCTAATAAGGGTTAGTAAGCTATATCTTGTGATGATTCTGCAAAGTGGTCGGTTGCTATGGAAGAAGAGATGGTATCTCTCATGAAAAATTAGACATGAGAACTTGTTAGACCGCCACCAAAGAATAAATTAGTCAGCTACAAGTGGGTCTACAAGTTCAAGGAAGGTACTTCGGGTATTGAGGAAGCTCGGTACAAAGCAAGGCTAGTTGCTCGGGGCTTTACTCAAGTCGAAGGTGTAGACTACAATGAGATATTTTCACCGGTTGTTAGACACAGATCTATTCGCACTTTGTTGAGCATTGTGGCGATACAAGATCTAGAGCTTGAGCAGTTAGATGTAAAAACAGCTTTTTTACATGGGGAGCTTGAAAAGGAGATCTACATGCGCCAACCTGAAGGGTTTGTAGTCGAGGGTAAGGAGGATCATGTTTGCCTGTTGAAGAGGTCCTTGTATGGTTTGAAGCAGTCACCTCGACAGTGGTATAAAAGGTTCGACACTTTTATGGTTACTCATGGTTTTGCTAGGAGCGACATTCCTCGTTCCATTCGAACGACTCACTTCCCCCTCCTTTTAGTGTTTTAAAGAAGGGTAGTGATTTCTCTACGGACTTAGTAATAAATCTTCCCAAGGCTGTGATCCGCCCATTCAACTTTTGCACCTCTTTGATGCACCTTGGTGGCTGCATATTGATCAGAGCTTGGATTTTCTCAGGATTAGCCTCAATTCCTCTTTGGTTCACCATGAAACCTAGGAATTTTCCTGCCTTTACCTCGAAGGCACACTTAGAAGGGTTGAGCTTCATGTTGTTCTTTCAGAGGTTCTGAAAGGTCTCGGCCACATCGAGCTCATGAGAGGTTTCCTTCGTTTTGATCACCATGTCATCGATGTAGGCCTCCAGATTTCGGCCTAATTGATCATCGAAAACAATCACCATGTCATACGCCCTCGAGCTAGACCAAAGTGGGAGAATGAAAATATTTCCTCGTGAAATATTCCTAGACACAAGATGCGCGGTCATACGCCCTCGAACTAGACCGCAGGGCCCATGTCATACGCCCTCGAGCTAGACCAAAGTGGGAGAATAAATTCCTTGTGAAAATATTTCCTCGTGAAATATTCCTAAACACAGGATGCGCGGTCATACGCCCTCGAGCTAGACCGCAGGGCCCATGTCATACGCCCTCGAGCTAGACCAAAGTGGGAGAATAAATTCCTCGTGAAAATATTTCCTCGTGAAATATTCCTAAACACAAGATGCGCGGTCATACGCCCTAGAGCTAGACCGCAGGGCCCATGTCATACGCCCTCGAGCTAGACCAAAGTGGGAGAATAAATTCCTCGTGAAAATATTTCCTCGTGAAATATTTCTAAACACAAGATGCGCGGTCATACGCCCTCGAGCTAGACCGCAGGGCCCATGTCATACGCCCTCGAGCTAGACCAAAGTGGGAGAATAAATTCCTCATGAAAATATTTCCTCGTGAAATATTCCTAAACACAAGATGCGCGGTCATACGCCCTCGACCTAGACCGCAGGGCCCATGTCATACGCCCTCGAGCTAGACCAAAGTGGGAGAATGAATTCCTTGTTGAAAATATCTTCTCGTGAAATATTCTAAGATGCGCGGTCATACGCCCTCGAGCTAGACCGCAGGGCCCATGTCATACGCCCTCGAGCTAGACCAAAGTGGGAGAATGAATTCCTTATTGAAAATATCTTCTCGTGAAATATTCCAAGATGCGCGGTCATACGCCCTCGAGCTAGACCGCAGGGCCCATGTCATACGCCCTCGAGCTAGACCAAGATGGGAGAATGAATTCCTTGTTGAAAATATTTTCTCGTGAAATATTCCAGAATGCGCGGTCATACGCCCTCGAGCTAGACCGCAGGACCCATGTCATACGCCCTCGAGCTAGACTAAAATGGGAGAAGGCATGGTCATACGCCCTCGACCTAGACCGCATGCCCGAAAATAAAGATAGTTCATACAAAACAGATCTTCTGATGTGTGAAGCTAACAAGCAAAAACAGAGAAGCATGCAAAGGTGGAAATCAATTACAAAGCTGGAAACAAATGTACAAATACAACCCAAGAAATTACTTGTTCAAATATTTCAAAGCCTACACTATTACAAAAATACTCAAGATACAACCCGGTTTGATCTTCAGGAGGCCGGGGGAGGAGCATTTTCCACTTCTGGAACAGAAGCAGAGGCATCAATGTCAGGAACAGACTCAGACTGATTCTTGGAAGCTTCTGCAAGTGCGGAGACATAAGAGGAGAAAGGAAGAACCATACCTTCAATATAAGGGCCGCCGGGGCCAAAAGTTATTTCCAAGGCCGCGGCCAAAGGCAAGGCTCCTTCGGCAGCATATCTGTAGATACCCCGATCTCGCACCCCTTATCAAACCCTCTTTTAATGGTCTAAACCCCAAAATTGACCTAGAGCCCTCGATTTGGCTATGCGGGAGTGCCGTGAGCCTTATCGGTGCATCGAATGGATGAACGGACTTCAAATTCATGATCAGAGCGGAAAAACGAGTAAACAAGCATGTACTTCAATTTTTGAGTTGCGGGACCCGAAACGGGGCCCGCACCCCTAGAATTGCTCGTTATCGTTCATTTTGTGCATTAAAAATATATTATTGTCATTCCTTGCTCATAAAAATATTTCAGATATACCGTCTTGTCCAGAAAAATATTCCGAGCAACTTTCTTGTTGGACCCACGGACAACCGGGATACCGAAGCGCGCACAACGGAGTAGTTGCGGAGCGGAAAGACGGAGCCGGAAAGAATGATTAATTCAGCCATCACACGCCTCCCTCTATTCCATCCACTCAATCACCTTTAGACAACCTTTAGACACCACTACCAAAAGCAAAGGCATCCAATGATAATTTACACTCTCCCCCCTCCATAACTCACCCATTTTACACCATTCAACACACATAAAAAGGGGGATTGCTCTCATTCTCAAGAACAACACATTCCACAGCCCAAAAACTCAAAAAAAAAAAAAAAGGCTCCCAAGATCAGCTCCTAAACCACCACAACACCACCCTAGCACCACCACAAAACCACTGGGAAAAATACGTTTTGATGCAACGTACCACACCCTAGATTACACTAAATGCAACGTACTTTAAAGTTACCACATAATCCAACGTACTTTCCAATTTTGTTTCAAATAATGCAATTTCCGTTTTAAATAATGCAACGTACTAAAATGTACGTTGCATTATTTGAAACGAAAATTGCATTATTTGAAACAAAATTGGAAAGTACGTTGCATTATGTGGTAACTTTAAAGTACGTTGCACTTGGTGTAAACAAAGTGAAAGTACGTTTCACCGTTTGGTCATTCGCCCACCAAAGAACCACCAAGCCAAAACACTCACTCAAACTCTCATTCAATCACAAGGCAAACACTTTAAGAAAAACAACAAAAAAAAGTCTTCCCTTGGAGGCAAAGGAAGCACAAATCATCCATTTTATATGTAAGTTCTTGCAATGTAATCATTTATTGAGTTTGCTTGAGGTCTAGCTACATGTTGAGCTAGACCTCCATATGTACAAACATTGTTGTTCAATCTATGTTCTTCCCCATGTTCCTCTCATGTTAGCCATCTTGCTCATGTATATAATCTGATATCTATATATATATATATATATATTATGAATACATGTTTTCATGTTCATTTCCATCATTCTATGTCCATATGTCATGCTTAGAGTAAGTTCTAAAGCATTTTCTCTCGTCCATGCCTGCTGTCCAGTAGACTTTTCAGTCCAGACCTCTCTGTCTTGTCGTTCTATTTACTCATACAAAACGTGGTTTTTGGTCTTTGTCCATAAAAGAGTTTTTGTTCTACACAGAACAAGGAAAATGATCATGCTAAGCTCATATTTTTACCATGAGTAGAAGCTGTTCTTTCCATTTATTTTTTAGACTCTCGATCTGCAAATCTGTGCTGGTTCATCTCTGACATGGAATTGTTAGACGTTTTTTGTGACTTATACTTGCTTGATGTCTTTCAAACTTTCCAGATCTTAACTTTGATATGTTAGGAATAACTTTCGTGTTTAGTGTTTTTCATGATTCCCCCGTTTTCATGATGAATAAAATGGATATTTTATGGATGTATGCATATCTGTCAGATTAAGCTGTTGAAAGTTCTATCTTGCATGCTTTGTTTGGACACCATAACATGCTCCTAAAATCAAGGGAAAAATCATGGTTGATACTTGATGTGTTAAGGACTTTTCCTAACCTTTGCTTTCCAGATTGTGTAAGTATAAGAACAGGTCCAAGAAAAAGAGATGGACAGCAGTCCCTAAATTGACTTGGGACAGAGTTTTGGACATTCATTTGATATGGGATTTGTCTCCCATTTACTTACCATTTGTATATATTAATCCACCACCCCTTTTATGTGGTTTCCTTTACGGGATGTGAATGCAAAATCTTTTTCAAAACCAAGTGAGAGTCCACCCAAACCGGCTCTCATTTGTGATTTTAAGCAAACATACCTAGAATAGGAAGACTCCTTTGTACATAAATCACCATTTTGTTAAGGCATAAATACTAGGCATAAAATTAACTTAAGAGGCATGCATGCTAGAGACCATCACGGGCGAGGAGAGTGCCTAACCCCTTCTCTTCTCGTAACTTAGCCCCCGAACCCACTTTCTCTAAACAAAAGGTTTTATCTCTATTTTCCTAAAATAAAATGAGGTGACGACTCTTCTTTTCAAAACCAAAGTTGGGTAACCATTGTGTGGGAACCGAGTGCATTTCCAAAAGCGCAACAGCAACGAGGCATCACCCGAATCGCTTTCGCGGGCGATCATTTCGGCGTGGCGGCTTCCGAGCGCGGGCTCTAACAGTGGCGACTCTGCTGGGGACGGTTTTTTAAGTGGGCTAGACTCTAATTTTTGTGCATGCCATGCTTTATAAGCTTCGCCTTGTTTGTATATATTTATGCCTAACATCTTTTTTTGTAGGAACGTTTCTTTTACCTTGTTTGTGTATATATGCATGCCTGGTGAATGTTCCCTTTAAACAAAAAAAAAAAAATACGAAAAAAAAAAAAGAAAAAAAAGATTTTCTTTTTTTTCTTGATTTCAAAAAAATCATTTTTGAAAGTATAGATACCTCACACACATGCACGTTTTTGAAAATAACGTCTCGTAGAACCGTACAAACCCGAGAAGGTCACCCGAGGGTACAGGGAGCTCATCGACTTCCCTATAGGGCCCGCGGTGGACATTCTCACCCCAAAGCGCGCCTATTAGCTGTCGCTGCGGGTGTAAGCTAATCTTCCCCGTTACCAAGCCACGATGTCCATATTTTCAAAAAATGACACGTCCAGACTCCATGTCGGTTTTTGTCCAGCAATTTCCCTTCAATCCTATGAGTTCCCAAAAGAAAGGTTATAATCAACCCCAATTGTGGATATCATGTGGAATTTTCGGATTGACTTGAAATTGTCAAGAGCCTCACATAGACCGTAACCGAATGGTGGATCCCAGAAAGAGTATAGGCCCTTCGCTAGGGGCTCGGACGGCCAATAGTACCGGTGAAAAACGTTGGTCCTATACTTTGGAGACGGTATCCACTATTTCAAGATTTCATGCGAAAATGTGTCAAAATAAACCAAGTGCTTATCCGGCATTCTAGGTTTGATTTTTGTGATTTTTGAACTCCTTTTGAATCAAGCTCAAAAACTCTCGATCCTTTCCACTCTCTAATCAGCCCTATACACCATCCCTTTCAGATACTCTAAGCCTGGCATCTACTTGGAGAGGGGGAGTTAGAAACCGCAAGGGGAGGTTGATCCGAGTTACCGAGGCAGTACCCGTTGTCGAAGAACCTACTGCAATGTCCGAAGAAGGGAATGATCAAGCCTATGTACCGCCACCGGGTCTTCAAGCATGGTTAGAACAGAATGTGTTAGGTCAGATGAGGATTCAGCAAGATGAGCTACTTGCTACGCTTGTTTAGATGCAGAATCAGAATGGTAATGGGGCTCCTAATGGCAACCCCAACGGAAATCCCAATGGCAATCCGAATGGAAATGACAATGGTAATGGGGCCCCTAATGGCGACCCCAACGGAAATCCCAATGGTAATCCGAATGAAAATCAGAATGGTAATGGGGCTCCTAATGGCAACCCCAATGGCAATGGCAATCCTAATGTGAATGGAAATGGCAACGGAATCCCTACCGTCAACCTGAATCTCAATGGTAGTAACCCCAACGGTCGTAATCATCACCAAAACATCCATCCTCATGGTCATGTGGCTCATCCGGACTTCAGTGGCATCAATCACAACTTCATCCCAAATCAAGCAAACTTTGTGGTGAATCCATCTCAGTATCCACCTGATCATAACACCTTTGCTCAGTACATGCAAACCCTGTACCCGAATCAGCAACCCAACGCCTATGGTGCATTTGCTAGCGGTGTCTCTTCGTTCAACCAAGGAACTTCCCAAGGGCAAGATCCTAACTTGTTCCGCTAAATAGAAGCATACTACAAAGGGGTCCCATATGTACCTCTTACTAGAGCTGAGATTGAAATGAAATAAATGTTGAGAAAGGTCATGAATAAAGGAGAGTTCTCCGCAGACTCTTTGAAATTATCTCTGTTTGCTGTTTTGCCTCCTAAATTCAAGATGCCCAATGTGGAGAAATTTGATGGTACGGGTTGCCCAATGGCCCACTTAAAATCTTATGCTCATGCAATGCAGTCCCGTGGGGCTAATGTCGGTGCTATGGCCTCCAACTTCCATTTAACTTTGGTAGGAGCCACTAAGCAATGGTTCATGACAGTGGATGCCAATTTGGTTGATAATTGGGGAAAGCTCGTGGATGAATTCCAAAAGCGATACAAAGATAACTCCAACTGGGAGAAGAGCCGCTGTGACCTTGATTCATGTGCTCAGCGTGAGAAGGAATCGTTCTCTGAATTTGCAAGTAGGTGGAGGAAGAAAGTTGCTCAGACTTTAGAAAGTCCCGATGGTGCTGAGCAAACCCGCATTTTCCTCAAGAATCTTCAGCCGTTGTATGCGGATAAGATGAAGTATCTCCCATTTCCTGATTTTGCTTCCATCCTAGATGTGGGTTCCCGTATTGACGAAGATGTCCGAACCGGAGTGATCAAGCTAGACCCTTCTCCTAGATCCTACAGATTCCGACCTACTGCTAAGGCCCCGGCGCCAGTTGTGAACAATGTTGCCATGACTCCCATTCTCTTTTGGAACAACAATGTGGGACCTAGCCGTAACAGCTACAATAGGGCACCCCCGTGCTACAATCAAGACGGATCTGTGAACTCCATCAACAATCAGCAAAGGAATGGTACAAATCGGAGAGAAAGGCAGTTTGATAAATTCAACGCTCCATTATCCACTATTTTCCAAGGATTGGTCGCCCAAGGGGTATTGAAACCGATAGAAGGATACCGCCCACCTAATCCACCTCCTAAGAGTTGGGACGCAAACAAGTATTGTGCATACCACGTATCACCTGGTCATGCGACGGACGATTGTTGGAATTTGAGGCACACTCTGCAAGACATTATTGACGATTGGCTCATTCAGAAACCACCCCAACCGAATGTGGTGACTAATCCCTTGCCTGGAATCCATATGATCGAGTTCGAAAGAAACTACTCAATGACTAGTTTCATAGTTCCGAAAGAAGCTTTGAACTACACCATGACTCCTGTCATCTCTGAAGACTTTGAATGCCACATGATCTCTTGGGATTCGATCTTGTCTAGTGCTAAAACCGTTGAGGAACAAAAGACCCCTCTTGAAAAGGCCACTTGGATTGGTGGAAACGTGAATCATCTCACTCACTCAGGGAGAGCCTATCAGTCCCCGAACCCCGAAGCGAGAGAATCTAGAAAGGACAAGGAAGGAGTCCCTGCTCAAAAAGAAAAGGTCACCGAGAACCCGGTTTTGACGCAGCTAAAGAAAACCCAGGCTAATATATCCATTTGTGGTTTGCTTTCATCTTCTCGAGATCACCGAGACGCTTTGGTTAAAGCTCTCACTCAAGTTGTTATCATTATAGAAACGTCTCCCAATGACCTTGTCCACATGGTCGGTAACATTCATTTTGGGAATATTATCACTTTTACAGGTCTCGATGCACCAAAGATTGGTCTTAATCATATCGAATCTCTGCACATCACAGTTGGGGTTGGAGGTGAGCACTTAGCTCGTGTGTTGGTCGATAATGGCTCTTCAGTCAATGTTTGCCCCGTGCATGTTCTCGCAGATTTGGGAATTAAGATAACTGATTTGGCTCTGTCTTCTCAAGTCGTCCGTGCTTATGACAGCACCAGCCGCTGTGTCTTGGGTGTTATCTCCCTCACTCTCACCATTGGCCCTCTTGTTATGCCAATTGAATTTCAAGTGATCGACATCAAGTCCTCATTCAGTCTACTCTTGGGACGCCCTTGGATCCATGGAGTAAAAGGGGTAGCTTCCTCTTACCATCAATGCATCAAGTTCATCCATGACAATCATGTTGTGGTAGTCCACGCCCAGGATGATGCGCAAGTCAGCGATCTCCCAATCTTGGGAATTGAGCACAAAGATACCGGTATTTTCTTAAGCGGTTTTGAAGTGATCCCACAAGCTCGGATCCATGCTATTGACCATGTCAAAGAAACCGACTTAATTGGGGGAAAGAGGACCAAGTATGGTGACGCGATGGCCTTGAATATGGTCAAAAAGATGAATTTCTTACCTATGTTGGGACTCGGGAAAGAACAGCACGGATGCGTTGAAGCTATCAAAAATGATGTTCCTGTTTTCATTCCTCCGTTTGGACTTGGCTACAAGCCCATTCCTGCTGAAATTGCCAACGCTTTGCGCAAGAAAAGGGAGAGGCAGAATGCTATCAAGAAAGGAAGGACCTATGAGCTCCCGCCACTCCGTCCCTATAAAAAATCTTGGAAGGGATACTTTATTCGCAAGAGCGAAGATGTGGCCAATGTTATGACTCTTGAGCCGTTTAATGGCATGGAAAAAAAGCCCCGCGTGGGATGGGAAGTATTTGATGATGATAAGGTAGTTGATGAAAACCTTGATTTGGACGGTTCCTATAAGCAACCGGACCCGGTTACTCCGTGGAATATCGATGAGGAAGATGATGTCTTCGCATTGTTTGAAGGATTTGGCCTCGAAGACGGATATGTGGCTATGATTGAGGATGGCACCGCAGAAGCCTATGACCCGGTGAAGCACCTCAAGCCGGGAGTGGCACCGCTTAATAATTGGTCCAAAACCACTGGCCCGCTCGCTACTGTTGACATACTCGTGAAGCAATTTGGATATGTTCGCCCGGATGGACCGGCTTTTGAGCCCTTTTGTACTCTCTGATGTTGTTTCCGGGACTCCCGAAGAGGACCTCACTGTCAAGGACCTCGACGCAGTCGCCGAGCTTGTACTCCCCTCTGCCGTGAATGAAATTTCCTCTATTTCTGCTTACTCCTTGGTTGCCAATATTTTAAATAATGATTTAACAAATGAAAATTTAATAACAAATAAAGTTAATCATGAATCTTTAAAAGACATGAGCCAAGATGAAAAAGATTATTTAATTGAGCTAAGCAGGTTAGCAAAGCAGCGTGGGGAACGAAAATTAGAGGCCTGTGGAGAAGATTTGTCCACCATTAATCTGGGGCTGAATGGGGAGATCAAAGAGATGAAAATCGGAAGCTTCATGCAAGGGGCTGACAGGGAACAGTTGATCAGTTTGCTCAAAGAGTTTGTCGATGTGTTTGCTTGGTCGTATGAAGACATGCCTGGGTTAGATCCGACAATTGTGGAGCACCGAATTCCTACCTTTCCCGACTCTAAGCCGGTCAAACAGAAACTACGCAGAATCAAGCCGCAGTGGGCCCTCCAGGTTAAAGAAGAGATCGAGAGGTTGTTGCAAGTGGGTTTCATCCGAGTTGTGGAATATCCCCAATGGTTGTCCAACATGGTCACAGTTGAGAAAGCGAACGGCAAATTCCGGATATGTGTTGACTTCAGAGACCTCAACAAAGCTTGCCCAAAAGATGATTTCCTGTTACCAAATATTGAAATTTTGGTTGACTCAGTTGCAATGCATAAAGTGAAGTCATTTGTTGATGGAATGGCTGGTTACAATCAAATTAAAATGGCGGTGGAAGATCAAGAAAAAAACTTCCTTCATCACCCCATGGGGGACCTTCTGTTACACTGTGATGCCTTTCTGTCTTAAAAATGCCGGAACCACTTACCAAAGAGGTGCTACAACTCTTTTCCATGATATGATCCACAAGGAGCTTGAAATCTACGTGGATGACATGATTGTGCACTCAGTTGAAGAAGACGCTCAGCACCTGGTTGACCTCAGAAAATTCTTTGAAAGGCTGCGAAAATATCACATGAAGTTGAATCCGACTAAATGCACATTCGGTACCGTCCGAGGCAAGGTCCTGGGTTTCCTGGTAACAGAAAGAGGGATTGAAATCGACCTCGACAAAATAAAGGCCATCACAGAAATGCCCCGACCTCGAACTCAAAAAGAGGTGAAAGGTTTCTTGGGAAGAATCCAATACATCAGCTGATTCATACGGCAGCTAACCACGATGTGTGAGCCGCTCTTCAAGCTCCTAAAAAAGGACACCGATCGATCCTGGGATTAAGAATGCCAGATTGCTTTTGAAAAGGTCAAAGAATACCTGACAAGCCCACCGGTCTTGGCCCCACCTCATTCGCACAAACCTCTGCGGTTGTACCTAACCGTCACTGACACTGCGGTAGGAGCAATGCTTGCGTAAGAAAAGGAAGACTCATGGGTTGAAAATGCAATCTATTTTGTAAGCATAAAGCTACAAGGGAGTGAATTGAACTACTCAGCGTTGGAAAAGGCGTGTACCGGTTTGGTTTGGGTCTCGCAATGATTAAAGATCTATCTGCAGTCCTTGCCTGTTCAGATTGTATCCCGAATGGATCCAGTGAAATACATTCTCGAAAGGCCAACCATGTCCAATCGAGTGTCCAAGTGGGCTTTTCTCTTAAGCGAATTTGATTTAAATTACGCAACGCCTAAGTCCATTAAAGGGAGGGTGATAGCAGACCAACTTGCAGATTTGGCTCTTGATCTCGAGCCCGAACCGGAAGCACGGTTTCCTGATGAAGGAATCTACGCTGTTGATTGTTCAGAAAACAAATGGCAACTCTTCTTTGATGGGGCTGCCAACAAAAGAGGTTTCGGAATTGGAATTTTGCTCATTGATCCAAGCGATGCGCACACGCCCATTGCTATCCGGTTAGAATTTGACTACTCGAATAACACAGCGGAGTATGAGGCTTCTATGGCTGGCCTTGAAGAGGCATTGATAAGAGGGGTCAAAGAAATTGAAGTGTTCGGGGACTCTGCCCTAATCATCAATCAGATTGAAGGAAAGTGGAGGATCCAAGATTCGAGACTGCAGCAATATCATATTCGACTGGTAGCGCTCACAGAGCGTTTCTCGAATATCTCATTTCATTACCTCCCAAGGGACCGAAACAGATTCGCAGATGTGTTGGCTACGCTAGCCTCCATCATGGAATTCCCTGCTGATGTCACGATAAAGCCATTCGTGGTTAGTAAGAGATCAATCCCAGCCTACTGCCTGGCCATTGAATTGGAAAATGAGGAGCCATGGTACACAGACGTATGGAATGTGCTCAAGAACGGGATCTACCCTCCAGAAAAAGACAAAAGGGCAAGAATTGCAATGCGAAGATGGGCCTCCCAATTTTTGATTTCCGGAGATCGATTGTACAAAAGATATCATAACGGACCAAATTTGCTCTGTATAGACAAGTCTGAAGCGACTAGAATTATGGATGAGATCCATGGGGGACTATGTGGACCCCACATGAATGGGCACATGCTCGCTAAGAAGATAGTGAGGCAAGGGTACTACTGGACTACAATGGAGAAAGATTGTATGATGAAAGTGCGAGCTTGTGATCAATGTCAACGGTATGCTAATCTGCAACATCTGCCGCCGCACGTTCTCTATCAGTCGACCGCTCCTTGGCCTTTCTCCACATGGGGAATAGATGTTATTGGTCAAGTCAAACCGAAGGGTGTGAGTGGGCAGGAATATGTGCTCGTAGCTATCGATTATTTCACCAAATGTGTTGAAGCCGCTGCTTATAAGGTCTTGAATGCCAAGAAGGTGGCCGAGTTCATTCGTACCAACATTTTCTACAGATATGGAGTCCCTTATGAGATGATCTCAGATAATGGAACTCACTTTGAAGGAGAAGTCAACCGATTGCTTGACGAATTCCGTGTGGTCAGGCACAAGTCCTCCCCCTATCGACCCCAAGTCAATGGAGCGGTAGAAGCGGTGAACAAAACCCTCGAGAACATCATCAGAAAGATGGCCATCACCGGTAAGGATTGGCCCGAGAAATTTCCCTTAGCCTTGTGGGGGTACCGCACATCTGTCCGGACACCGACTGGAGCTACTCCGTATTCACTCGCATATGGCATGGAAGCAGTTCTCCCTGTTGAGCTTGAAATCCCCTCCATGAGAGTGCTACTTGAGAATCAAGTGTCTGAAATTGATTGGCTACAAAGTCGCCATGAAGAGTTAGCATTGCTCGATGAAAAGCGTTTGCTGGCCCTAGAACACAATCGTGCGTACCAACGCAGAATTGCCAGAGCCTTCAACAAGAAAGTTAAAGAACGCAATGTCAAAGTGGGAGATCTTGTGCTGCGAGAAAAGCCGCCAAGTTATGTCGGCCCCCGAGGGAAATGGAAGTCTCCATGGTTGGGCCCCTACATTGTTAAGAAAATACAATCTGGTGGAGTCGTGTTCCTGCAAACTGAATTTTGAGAAGACCTCGTTCAGCCCTGCAACCTCAGCAAGTTGAAGAAGTATTATGCGTAGAAGACGCAAAGTTTGGTAGTTCCTATCGAGTCTAAAAAAAAAAAAAAATGAAATGAGCGCAAAAGACAGCCCCACTAGAGGTGAAAACCCGAAAGGGCAGTTCTAGGTAAAAAACAGGAGGCGCGCAAAAATTCAAAGTGACTGTGTCGAACTACGTTGACCTGAGCCTCTAAAGAGGAACGTAGGCAACCTTCGGGTCCGGTCATTAGTAATAAAAGATTTTATTCCCCACGTTGAAATTGCTAAACATTACATTTGAAAAGAAAAACAAACAAACATCACAACTTTGAAATAACTAAAACATCTTGGCGTGGCAACCAAGGATTATGCGAAAATAACTGAAATTCTATTCATTAACCGATGCGGTTGAACACATTCTAGAAGAAACCTGAAGAGCTCTCTCCCCTTTGATTCTCAGAGACGGTTGCATTGGGGTCGGGTTCGGATCGATCCTGATCCGACTCGAACCCGACCTGTTGCCATCCCTACTATCAGGCATGGCAATTTCGCTGAACCCGACCCGTTTCCGAGACATTCCGGTCCGGGATTGGTGGGTAACCCGGTGGATACGGGTTACGGTTCGATAGACTGCCCAAACCCAATGGGTCTCGACCCGACCCGCCTGACACTGATGTTCCTTTTCTACCCTTAGTGACCAGCCATTATTACTTTCGAACCAATTTATGCGTTTTCAGATCTAGGGTTTCCGTTTACACACGCCGTTGTTACTGGCTACTGCGGAGGCCGGAGAGTTGCATCCGCTCCTGTAACCCGCCTCCCAGCCTCACCGGCTCCTCCGACAGGAAGTTGACCATCTTTGATACTCCCGATCCAGCAGCGTCTTCATCATTCCGTCGCACTTTCACATACACTCAAGGTCTTCAACTAAGCCCTATTTTTTTTCTATTGAAATTCCTATACCAGTTCATGAAATTTTTACGCTTTATGAAAGTCAATTTGATAATTGTTACTTGATGTATAGAAGATTGGTTAAAGAGTACTTGATGTATAAAATTTCAATCCAAAATCAATTTCTGAATCAATTTCTCAATGCAAAACATTTGCTGCTGTGCTGTTTTCTTTTTTTGTTGCTGCTGTTGTGGACCTTGTGGTGTTGTAATCTTGTCACATGATTTTTTTTTTATTTTTTTTTTTTATGTGCGTCGGGCATTCGGGCGGGTTCGGGCTGGGCATGGGTTTGGCACCCCTCGGGCCGAGTTCAGTGAGAGTTGTTCTATGTGCGGGTCGGGTTCGGGTTTGAGCAAACCCCGCCCGTACCCGACCCACTCCCATCCCTAAATCTGTTCTATTGATCCGGTCCCACCCTACCCATTTTTTGCACAGCCCTAGTTTATGGCGGTGTTAGGGGAAATATAAAGGAATAGGGCAAATTGCAATTTTGTACCAATAAGTTTACATGAAGTTGCAATTTGGTACACAATGTACTAAAAGGGAGTCCTTTGAAAATTTACATTATCTACCTTTATTGGGGGTTAAACGGTTATAACTTACACTAATGACTCTCTAGGGTGAAAATTTATCTAATTTTTCTTTTTAATTATTTAAGTTATGTTAATTAATAAGCTTTTAAAAAAAGTCAAACATCTTTTAGGTGTTTTTTTAAATATACATAATGAAGTTATAGCAATTGAAACTTTATTGAATTTAGGGGTGTTCAATGCAAATTTTAAAGGAGCTTGTTAACATTTTCGTCAATATCGTTAACGTTTTCTAACTTCCGCCCGTTAATTTTAACAGACATCAAAATTGCAATTTGACGCATACTGAGTAGGGTTTTCATTCCATCAATCTGATAGGAAGAGGGGAGAGATAGAGAGCGAAGAGAAGAGAGCCGTCGCCGCTTCCTCGTTCCTCCGGCTACTCGATTATAGTGGTACACTTTTTACATAATTCCTCTATTGAATATTCAAAGATTATTGTAGGTTGGAGTCGTTGTAACTCTGGTTTAAGTTAATAAGTTATGCTGGTCATCCTTTTACATTATGTCATCGCAAAAATTTTCCTTGTACACTTTGTGTCAATCCTTACCTGCAGTTCAATGATGGATTCAGTCTTGTCAATTACGTTAAAATTGAACTGCTGGTGGTCGATTGGCAGAAACAACTCTTTTCCTTCATGGAGCAGCTACACATCCATCACCAAATGACTATCATCCCCTTTTTGTAACTTACCATTGTTTCTCTTGATTTATCTTTTCACCTATACTAAGTCCAACTTTAGTACTCATTATCTGTGTTGAAAAGTCTTGTTATTACGTGTTGTTAATATGACTGATGAAATTGTATGGGCCCCTTTGTTTCGAACGTATTCACAACATGTTTTGTACTATGATGGTTGTTGCATTTTGTAGGATATTACCATTATTGTTTTCTTTTGGGGAGGAGGGAGGGGAAGCCTCTTTTTTTTTTTTTTTTTTTTTTTTTTTTTTGTTGTTTTGTTGCTCTAATGGTGCTTCTAAGAACTGGTAAAGAGCTTGGGAGAAATTCTTATCATAACCATTGAGAGCCACGATAATTTCCATGATAGTCAGATGTCTAAAGAGAGAGTGAGGGAGGAAACTTTTGTACTTTGTGTATGCTTCTGTTTTATTGATATGTCTGACTATCTATGTATATTATTCTTCAATGTAATTTAACTGGATAGTTTTTACGGAGGAGGAAGTACAAAACATTATCTCCTTCAGATAATTATTGTTTGATACGAGACCTTGTAAATATGAATTAGGTTTCGGGCTATCTTTGCTTATTTTTTTCTTTCTAAATGGAATGTGGTTATATCATACATTGCAGCAGAGGGTATTTTCTTATGTTTGCAAAATTTGAGCTCTTCTATACTCTAAATTTTTGGTCCTACAATGCAACTTGAATCATCTCTATTTTTCTGTTTTTTCAGTGACTATGCCACCTAAGGACAAAACTATGGATTATGATAAAGAATACGAACGATTTATGGACAAATTGGTAGGTATACCAGTTACATTTTGCTTATACCATGCACTAGCCAAGTTTAACTTGGTAAATCAAAGAATTCCTTAATTGCTTTTTGGTGTTCTGACGTTCAGTTTCTATGTAAGTGAAAAAGTATTTAACAAGTTTTTCGAAACCAATTTGTTTTTTCTCATTTGATTTCCTTTCAATTGCAGGTCGGGGATTATTTTGGGCCACTGTTGGAGTGGTCATGGGTGGGCAAGGGTGTGCTCAGCCCTGTCAGAAGTCAAGGAAGGCATCGTAAGTATCCCATTTAACTGGAAAAAAAATGAGTTTTCTTCTGTGTGCTGATACCTATCTATTTGGTTTCTTTGTTGTGATAGGCATCAATTGGTGATCAGTCTCTTTGGTTTTGGAAAATAACCCCCGTTTTGGTATTTTCCATTATAGGGTCTCAAATGTAAAGATTGGAAGAGATAATTATCTCCTAAGAGTGGTTTATGAGTTATATTTAGTACAAGTATTTCTATGTGTCAAGCTGTCTTCAATAGAATTGCATTATGCTTATCAATTTTAGAGAACTAATACAAAATTCAAGTGTCTTGTCTTGAAATCAAAATGTGGTATAATGCATGGATTCTTTGGGAGTTATTCCATGATACATGAGGCATTGTGTAAATGTAGTTTCTTTTTCCTTTTAGCAGCATGTCTACTGTCAATTAAATGATGCACATGTGAAGGAGTTGACTTGAAAATAAGGCCTGCGAAAGCGGAGGAATAATTGTCACGAGTGTACGGAAAAAACATAGTGACTTGTCCAACATCCACCTAGTATTAGACCTAGTATTAGAGGACTAATAATTGGTCATTTTCTTCACCCCCAAAGATAAAGGCCTTTAAAATGGCCAATCTTACTTTCTCATAGAAATTATCAGGAGCCTATCCTGTTAGCTAGTTTTGGATGCTTATTATACTATTTCTTGCAGTTATGTCAGTCCTGTGAGGATTTGGAATCTGCGTGATGATCTTATGTTCAGCACATAAAACCACATGCTTAGGTAGTAGAATCCTCCATCTATCCTTACAAGCACATCTTTCATATCAAGGAACTTGAAGTCATAAAATTCAGTATCATGAAATGCTTCTATTTCATGATCTCACTTGATATGGATTCATAGATTTGGTTCAAAAAGTCACGTGGTCCTCACATTTCCAAGTGTAATTCTTTGACCTGTGAATAAGTTGTCGTAGTAGCGAGCAGTTCCCAGTCATCTATAACCGTCAAGGACAACATCCTCAATAATGAAGGCATTTGTTCAACTTTGATGTCATTAGGGATACTAGGGCTGGGAATAGGTACCTTGTACAACTGGTTTGTTGATTGAATGGTGTTCTTGGTTAATCGTGTACATTCCACCATTGCTTTGGAGATAGGCACTTCTCAAATACTCTGGAAGTTGTAGGAAAGTTTAGTTGTCTTTGAGGCATATGTATTTCCTGGTTTAGAAACTTCTATAATGTGTGCCTTTGGCAACTTCAAGCAATGAATTTTTCTATTTTATTGACAATAATATGACCATTACTTTAATTTATAAATTGATGACTCTATATTGTTCTCACAATGCTGTATTCAGTAAAACATTGTTCCCTATACCTTTTTTTGGTTTCACTAATGATGTTCAATTTTCATGATTTTTTTAGCTTTCTGCTGGGTTTTCACCCCTATTGGGGCTACGGAATATGAATACTTAATAAGACTAAAAGCATATTGGGAAAAGGCGAAGCCTGAGATTCGAAAAAGGCTTGTTGATCAGCCAATTATTCAGCTCTCAACTCAAGAAGTCATCGACTGCATCACGAAGAAGCCTCCATATCTTGTAGTCCCTGCGGAGAGAGAGCTAAAGGAGGGTTTGGTTGCAGCTCAAAGAAAGCTTTTCAATACATCAAAGCTAATGGCGTTGTTGAGGAAAAGCACTATGAATACAATGGGAATGTAGGTGAATGCAGGTGCGACCTTTTAAAGGTATGTTTCAACTTTAACTTTTATTTACAAAATTTCTACTTTCAAACCATATGATTATGTTTCAAGGCAATTAAACTTAGCATTCTGATTTCTGTTTCAGCCATGTAATTTTATTTTATTTTTGAATCTAGACATGTGATTCCTAGTTCCCCTCAAGTACATCCTACAAATGGATTTTAGTTATAAGCCAACAAACCAAATTCTGGAAATAATATCTTACTGGTTTTTCCTTTCAAATAGGTACAAAAAATCTGGTATAAGAAAATGGTGTAGGATGTTATGGAGGGAGGGAGTATAGATGTGTTCACTTTTAAGCTATTGTGTAATTGTGTAATTTCTACAATTTGATAGTTTTGAGTGAACTGGATTGAAAAAAATAAATACTTTGGTTCTTATTTGTCTTATAACTTGTGTTCTTATCATGTTATACAGGAATTATGTGGATTTTATTGGGTTGAAGTTTTAGTGATTGTTGTATTGAAAAAAGTGTTTATTTTTATCAAAAATTAATAACTACAATGAAAAAAAGGACTAATTTTCTGGATGTTTATTGAGAGTCATCCACTTATACTTAGGGAGAGAGTTCGTGGTCTTATCAGGAGTCAACCAGTTGCATGCACCTTGAGAGTAAGCAGTCGTAAGATGCTGGAATTTCAGCGTATTAGAGAGGTAATTAAATGCTCACAATTTTTACTCTATTTTACCCCAAAGAGAAATTAACGTTTTTCAATGTTTTTAGGCTGGTGGTGTATATAGGGGAGACCCTCCGACTTGATTAAACGGCACTCCAAGGCCAAGAGGGAAGGATCAAAAACGGAGATTCTGAGATTTCATGCTTTGTTGATCGTTGGAGTTGGAGAAATACTAGGAGATGATGGGAAAAAGAAGGTGGTTTATTTGGTAAAAAATACCTGGGGTACTAAGTTTGGATTCTTCGGGTATACATTGATCGAAGATGGTCCATGGGTGTATAACTTTCGAATTCCCAAAGGAGCAACTTTCAGGGCTGGAGAAGGGGTTTGAGAAGAAAAGGTTGCCTGAAGACATGATTGAGAACATTTAATATTTATCACTAGCCTAAGACATGATTGCTATTATTTAACATGAAGACATGATTGAGACTATTTAATATTTAGCACTAGTGTAAGACATGACTGCTATTATATAATATATTAGACTTGCTGATTGATTTCTCTCTTTCTTTCTTTGCTCTCTCTCCGTTACTCTAGTTACTTTTACCTTTAGTTTCCTCTTGATGGATAGAGGGTTTTCTTTAATTCTTTTCCCGTTCTCCGTTTCTCTCTTTCTCTGATCTCACTCTCTGTTTTCCTTCTCTTTATTAGTCTCTCGGAGAGTTTAGAGAACTTGTTGAGGTGAGAGGAGAAGGAACTATGCTGGAGAGAGATATATTGAAACCAGCAATGTTGATGGAGCAAACTTTATATGGTCAAAGGCAATTATATGAGTGAGTGAGCTGGCTTTGAGAGAGACGTGTGAGACTTTCTTTTAAAGTAGGAAATGGGATGATAAGTTAGGCAGGAAACTTTCGGTAGATGAATAATTGAGCACTAAAAAAAATTACTTTTATTGGAAAAAGATAATATCAATTTAATTTATAAGGCAAGGAAGATGAAGTACCATTTTAATAACTCCCAAGTTTTAATTCATTTTAATTTTCAACTATCCATCAAAGTAAAATTATACTATTAAAACTTATTTAATATATATTTATAAATATATAGAATATAAAATATTCTAACAAGATACACATCTGAGTGTTCTCAAACCTCTTTGCTTTTGTTTCTTCTACTATCTTCGACGTACTCCATGAAATTATGAAAATTCTATTTGAGTCTCTATTAAAATTAGGATTAATGTCTCTAAAATCTCAAAAACAAAACATAATTTCAATCGGGGCGTTGATTTTTTTTTATTATTATTATTTTTTAAAATTTTTACAGGTTCACAAATTAAAACTTTATTGATCAAAATCTCTTTGATAGTGTTTTGAGAGATGTGTCTCAGACCACAGATAGATCTTAGAGAAATGTTTGAGAGACGAGTTTCAAACCACGGATGAACCTTAGATAAATATTATCTCCGAACACCTCACTTGAGACTTAAATGGTGAGAACAATAATTAAGAAAAAATAAAAAGGGAAAATATATGGTAGAAAATGAGCACAGTTGTTCAATCTAATTTTATTGTCATTTGAACGGCATCCCCTTTCTCATGAACAATTGCTAAAACTTTATTTATAATAAAAATTATATCTCACAGCCAGGCCACTTTGGTGACTAACAAGCTACTGGTATATTTTCCTTTCATAAGCATATGAGATATTCTATTCAGCCAGGCCACTTCGGTGACTAAGAAGCTATTAATATCTTTTCTTTATAAGCTTTACATTTTAATCCTCAATAAGAACAATAAACTTTTATTTGGAAATTAACTATACTTTGTTCTACCATAAAACAATAATAACTTTAATATGAGATATTATGTGTTCACAACTCGGGCTTTGATACCACATGTAAGAAAACTTTTATACTGTATGGATTTAACATAATAACTTTAAATGCGGACTTTAATTAAAATATATTTCAATCTTTAATTGCCCAAGATCTTAGAACACGTAATAAATCAATACTAGAAATAATTTATTGCAAAGGCAAATTTAAAGTCATACCTCCGTCCCCGCTAATCTTCATGATAATGATATTTTCTTTCTTTACCTTTACCTTTAATTTCCTTTTGATGGATAGAGGGTTTTCTTTAATTCCTTTCCCGTTCTCCGTTTCTCTCTTTCTTTGCTCTCTCTCCGTTACTTTCTCTGATCTCACTCTCTATTTTCTTTCTCTTTGTTAGTCTCTCGGAGAGTTTAGAGAACTTGTTGAGGTGAGAGGAGAAGGGACTATGCTGGAGAAATGAGTGTGAGGAATCTTTGGTTTCTTTATCCATGGTAGAAAACAACAATGACAACTCCAATGTGGTCCAACCGAAACAAAGGGGGGACAAGCTTTCGGCTATTACACATGGGGAGGAGGAAAAATCAACTACTTTGACCAAAACAAAAGTAATAATGTACTCTCTCCGCTCTATAACAATTTGCACAAATTGCCATTTTAGGTGTCCCGTCACACTTTCCTAAAATGGCAAAGAATTTTTACTATTTATCTCACTCATTCTTTCGCCTACTTTACTTTTACACTCACAACATCAATCAACCCACTATTCCTTACCCCACTTTCTCTCTCTTACTTCACTTTTCACACTCACACCAACTACCTACTACTAATCATCCCTTAGGCCATGTACAATAGGGAGTTGAGAGGGGGTTGAGAGAGAGTTCAACTAGTTGAGGGGTGTCCAATAAGGAGTTGAGAGGGAGGGGGTTGAATTGGGAGGTTGAAGAAATTCAACCGGGTTGAGTGAAAAATGAGGGGGCCCGCCTTGGACACGCGGCAGCCCCTCAATGGCTCGAAGCTGGCGCGTGTATCTCACGCCCAAATGTGGTGCGTGAGTCGGCGACCTTTTTTTTTTTTTTTTTTTTTCCCTGAAGCTTACACGTGGAGGCTTTTCATTGGTCCGCCGAATTTAATTTTCCACCCAAATTTTTAAACTCAATTATTTTACAGAAAATTAATTTTTTTATTTATTTTTTCGCCAAAATTCATCATTTTTTTCCCTCTTTAATTTGATATAAGTTTCGTTTGATTTGGACACCGAAAAAAAAAACCCTCTTTTCTCTTTAAAAATTCCTTAATTATCCTTTTTTTATTAAGTGTTAATTAAAAAAAAATTAACAAAATTAAAAAAATCTCGAATTTATAAATAATAATAGTAATCATTTATTTTTTAATTATATATTATTATTATTATTATTATTATTTTATTAATCATAAAAATAAAGATTATAAATAAAATAAAAGTGGTGGGGTATAGAATG
This sequence comes from Campanula takesimana, assembly GCA_026119855.1. Classification (NCBI taxonomy): domain Eukaryota; kingdom Viridiplantae; phylum Streptophyta; class Magnoliopsida; order Asterales; family Campanulaceae; genus Campanula; species Campanula takesimana. The sequence continues at coordinate 1,407,656 of JAOWBW010000206.1, forward strand.
ATGAGTTGGGAGGAGTTGAATTTTAAACTAAACTAGTTTATTGTGGGGGGTGTAGTTGAAAGGGTAGTTGAATGATTAAGTGGATGGAGAGAGAAGATGAGGTGTCGTAATATTAAGGTAGTTGAATGTTTTTGGGAGTTGAAACTATTGAACATGGTCTTACCCCACTTTCTCTCTTACTTCAATCTTCAATAATATAAAAGCAAGATCGTTGAAAAGGAACAGTGTTGCCGCCCAACCTTTTGCGGCTTCACAATTGCAGGGTAAGGTTGTCATTTCTTAATTATTTTTTTCTACAGTTTTGACGTGGCTCAATTGTGTCCACTTCCCTAGCTCACGGCTGGAAATATGCAATCTTCACAATTGCCTGTTATGCCTATGGAATGGATGCCTTTTTCTTAAATAAAGTATACTTTCTCCGTCCTAAAACACATGCAGTTTAAGATAAGAGGTTAAAATTTATCTTAAAATATTTGTAGTTTTGTTTTAACTATATATTTTTGATATTGTTTTGTAAAATATACTCCCTCTGTCTCTAAATGAGTGTCTAAATTTGAAAAATCTTTGTCCCAAAATAAGTGTCTTTTTTAAGTGTAACTTCGTCTCTAAATATATTTTTTTCGAAATTTTTTCACCGGTCTCTTTATACATGCAAAATCAAGTGTTTTGAAAGGTGTTTACAAGATTATATATGAATCTTAAATTTTACACAAAATTGACATTTTCGATTTCTCTTAAAATGAAATTTTGACACTCATTTAGGGACAGAGGGAGTACCTTTATTTATGAGTGTAGTTATCATTGTAAAAATATTTAATTGTCTTGATACTTGAAAGATTTCAAGTATAATTTTGTCTATTAGACATGCATTAATTATTTTTATAAATTTGTGTGATAATCCTACAACTACAAGTATTTTGGGACGAAAGGAATATCATATTTCAATTGCTTTATCTCTTAGACATGACATTTTATTTTTTCTCATACTAAGACCATCTACAATGGTGTGAAAAAAAGGGTGTGAATTTCCATTCACACAAAATTTGAGTGTGAATGGCTACAATGGTTGTTTAAAGGGTTGAGTGTGAAATTTTGTGTGAAAAAAATTCACACTCTGTGAATGGGAAATGTGTCCCCCAGATATGCCACGTGGCGGCCTCGGATTGGACCAGCACGGCGTGTGCACAACACGCGCTCACAAGGGCGCGTCTGCGCCGAAGGCGCCCTTTTTTTTTTTTTTTTTTCTGGTGTTGACACTTGTCGGCTTCTGATTGGCTGACGGGTTTGTTTTTTTTATCCCAATTATTTGAGCTCAATTATTTCACAAAAAAATGTTTTTTTTTTTTTTTTACACCAAAATTCCTATTTTTTTTTTCTCTTTAAATTGACATAAGTTTTATTGTATTCCGACACAAAAAAAACCCATCTTTTTTCTTGAAATGGATCCCAATAATAACTATTTCAACACTAATCATAAAAATAAAAAATAAAAAATAAAATTTAAGTGGTGGGGTATAGGATGATGAGTGGGAAAAATGTTGAATGAGGGATTAAACAAACCATTGTAGGGTGTTATGTGAATGAGTGGTGAATGGATGAGTTGGAAGAGAGAGAAGCTGATGTGGAGTGATAAAGTGGGTGTTGAATGGTTTTTTTCGTTGAAACCACCGTGGATGGTCTAACAAATCCAATCACTATGTTTATCTTCCAGCCCAACCTACTCAACCTACTGCAATATGTTTCCCTTCTACGGCTCACAGGTGGATTTATGCAATCTTCACAATTGCCATCGTGCCTTTGGCAAATTGTGAGTGGATGCCTATTTCTCAAATAAACATATACTCCTTCCATCCTAAAATAATGTAATTTAAGAGGTTGAAATTTTTATAAAAATATTTGTAGTTTTGTTTTAACTAGACATCTTTTTGTTTTAACTAGACATCTTATTTATAATGGTAGTTGTCATTGTAAAAATATATAATTGTCTTCATACTTGAAATATTTTAAGGGTAATTTACTCCATTAAACATTCATTGATTGCTTTTATTAATTTGTGTGAAAATTTTAGAATTACAAATATTTTGGGAGGGAGGGAGTATCTTATTTCTGATGGAAATGTGGAATATTTTACCTGTTTAATGATTTAGGACCATGTTGGTAGAAACAATTGTTTCAATATGTTTCTGATGGATCTACTTTTCATCTGCATAAAGAACATTTTGAATACAAGCATGTAAAATGGATTTAGTTCTTCAATTAGTCTAAAAGTCCATACATTTTTGAAGATTGTATTATATATATATACACCCTCCATCCGGACTAACGTTTTTAATTTGATTTTACATGAAGATTAAGGAAACTAAATGTTGTGAGTATGAAAAGTAAGAAAATGAAAGTAGGAGAGATAAACTGGGTAAAGAGTTTTTGTTGTGAGAAAGTATATAATAATAATAATAAGTGAAAGGAGGTTAATAATTAACAATCATACTCCCTTTATTTCAAAAATATTTTATTTTTTCATTTTTCATTTGCTATCTAATATGGAAAAAAAATTGTTACATTAGGAATTATCATAAACAAAAACACATAAATAATTAGTACTAACTAAAAATTTGATTTTATTTATTGACGATTCCAATATATATTGACCTGTCAATTTTATATTCTCTATTCTTTTTTGCTTATCTATTCTTCTTTGCTTATATTTCCGATCATCTTAGTTAAAAACTTTCTAAATGGATTTTTTTTTTCTTTATTAAGATTTTATAGGTTAAACACTCTAGCAGTTTCCTTATATCTTTGTATTATGTCTTCATTTTAATTATTCTATTTGATATAGTATCATATGTAACATAACTAACCGGATCTGTAGATTGTCTAACATTTACAAGAATAATTATGCATAATAGTAATATTAAACAAACAAATCAATAAACAATAGGAGTAGCCGTTTTTGTATGGTACCTGATTTTGGGATGAGATTGGCCATGGATATGAAGATTGGAGTGCTTCTGTATAACACCAAACTAACCATTGCCCCTGCATATGATGTACCTGGGTAGATCTCTTAATTTTGTATTGAAATTTCTGTTTACTTAAGAGTTGAAGTGTATGAATTTTATAGGAGTTATGATAGGTTTGCTTTACTGAGTGGATAAGATAAAAAGAGGGGTGGTTTGAAGATGACTTGAATTGTGTATGATGCAGTGTGAGTTATGTTATGGTTTTGGTCTGTCCCTATCCCTAAATGCGTGTCAATTTTCAAGAAATATGTGTCCCTGTCTTTTTTTAACATAACTTTCTCCCTAAACGTTTTTTTTCGAAATTTTTTTCACCGGTTTCTTTATACATGCAAAACCAAAGGTTTTGAAAGGAGAAAACAAGATTATATATGAATCGTTGTTACCAAATTGTTTAAAAAGTTGAGATTTTCGGTGTCCTTTAAAATGAAATTTGGACACTCATTTAGGGACAGAGGGAGGGAGTAGTAAATATGGAGTTATTATTCCCGTTGGTTTTCAAGTGGTTACAATGGGCCTATGTAATGGTTCATACTAGATGGTTGGGCTTCAATATTGGGTGTTTTAATCATGGTCCATTCAATGTTAGGTTTGAGGCAATTGATCTATTTCGTATATTAATAACTAAAATAGGCTAAGCTTATGCAATTTTGAGTATTGTTAATACTTAATTTTTTTTAAATATAATATTTTACAGATTCGTTTTATTTGTTTATATGCTACTGCCTCCATCCTATAGTAAGAGTTCTACCTCTAATTTGCACGAACATTAAGAAATGATGAAATGATGAAAGTGGTGTAAGCGTTGTGAGTGTAAAAGTAAAGTTTAAGAGATAATGAGTAGGAGATAATAGTTACTTGATTGGTGTTGTGAGTATAAAAGTAAAATATGATTGAGAATGAGTTGGATGAATAGTAAATATTATTTGCCATTTTAGAAATAGGACTATTACTCTTTGAACGTACTAAAATTGATAGTACGGTTCTTACTTTCAGACGGAAAGAGTATTATATTATATATATTTTCTTTTTTATAGAGTTGCATTTTTTAATGTGTATTATTATGTTAAATAGTTAATTTGAATGAATATTTCTTTAATGATTTAAATCTAATTGTTAAATATATAATAATATTATTTTTAATGAAGAACTATTTTGTATATGTATATTGTATGTTTACAGTATTTGTAAATAATTTAAGGCATCATTTGGTTTATTTATTATTTGAATATTTGTGCAGGGGATCAATCACTTGAATCAGCTATAACAAATATAGATTCATCTTACTTTGGTCGTGCATTGTTTGAAATTTCACACTGTAAGTATTGTTGTTGAATTTTTATGGATTTAATTTATTTATATAACATGAATTTGGTTAAAAAAAATCATAACATTTTTTTTTAATTATAATTTGATTGTGGTTTAATTTTTTTCTTAGATCATGCAATTTATGTAACATTTTAATCTTGACTTTTGTAGTGGCACATATTAGGTTCAATGTTGGAAAGATACGGGTTTCCATGAGGGAATGTGCATTGCCTTCTTTGCGCTATGAAAAGGCTGTTCCAAGTAAACCTCAACAAACCATCATGGCTAGCCTGATGGGCAGGACTCAGGACTTCTAATCGGGAGGTCAGGAGTTCAATTCCCCCCCTCCCTCAATAAGCTAGGATTTCCTTCTTGTTTGTTAGGAATTTCCTTTTGGCCCATAGGGCTCAAAGTTGTATCCCTAGTTGTTCTAGGTTGTTTCATGTTCTCTAATAGATCCATAGGGTCTCTAATAGATAGGGAAATAGATCTGTAATAGACTCAGTAGGGTTTGTAACACGATCGCAATTTCCTTAAATGAAACCAACTTTCTAAAAAAAAAAGTAAACCTCAACATAAACGTGCTAAAAGAACTGTTTTGCCTGCTGCTTTCCACTCTACGTCTCTGTTGCGTAAGTATTAATTTTTATTTTTACTCTCTTTTGTGTTGATTAAAGGTTCTTACATTCCCTTGCACAGACATTAGATTATTAATTTGTTATGTGTTTAATAGTAAAGTTTGAGTGAGAAAGTAGGTAATGATTTATATGATATGAGAATGAGAAGTGTCTCATTGTCAATTTTAGGTTAAAAAAAAAAATTAGTAAGAAAGTTAAATTGGTATAGTAATAAAAAGAAGGGGTAATGACAATTTAGGGTCTAAAGTTTGGGGGGTAAGTGCCAATAGGGGTCTGATGTATCAATTTTGTCAATTTAGGGTCTAAAGTTAACAACGTTAGTCAATTAAGGGTTTTTGGACTAAGTTGCAAAGAAAATCCAGTTAAGTAACAGAAGAACTTAACTGGAATTTGTTTTTGATGTTCGTCTGGGCTTGTGGGCTTGTGTCATTTCACACACCCCTCATATAAGGGACCCTTAATTTTATTTTACCCGTATTAGTATATTTTCGAATAATTTTAATTAATTCAAATATACTAATAAATAAAAAATAAGCAAACAAAAAATTAAAGTGGTATTTTTTATTTGACACCACAAACAATGAAGTTATAAACAAGGAAAATTGATAGTAAAAATTAAATAATAATTTTATGAAGAAAATAAAATAATTAGAATACTAATATTAATAATGAAACAATGTAACCACCACCACCCAAAAATAAAAAATAAAAAAAATTGACCGAATTCCCACTTTCTACTTTCTAAAAAAATAAAGTGGTTTTTGTTTTTGGAATATAATTTTTTTACACTTTTTCCTTTTTTAAAATTATACTTTTTATTTTATAGTGGTTCTAAACAAAAATATATATATATATATTTTTATTGTATTTCTTGAAAAAAAATCGGTAAATGACGTCTTAATTATTTGTTAATTTAATATAAGAAAGTAAATTATTTATTTTATTTATTTTCTTCGTTTGAAATGACGATATGCCCATGCAAACAATCAAAACGAACTCCAGTTAAGTCCATGTGCTAAACACGTGTGACTTAACTGGATTCCGTTAACAGAATCGTTAAAAAACCCTAACATACACAGCTTTTGTAACTTTGGACCTAAATTGACAAAATTGATACATCAGACCCCGATTGGCACACACCCCTCAAACTTTGGACCCTAAATTGTCATTTCCCCTAAAAAGAAAGTAAAATGCTATAGATGAACAAAGGAAGTTAAGTTTTTTAAAATTTTGATAAACTTATTATTAAATTAATATTTTCATTATTTCTTATATTAAGATATATGGATATTGGAGATTCAACGTACAATTGCACCTTTTGTGGGGCGTATTTCTGGTATGAAGAGCGATTACGGCGGGATTATAATTCTAAGTCTCCTAAATTTGGATTATGTTGCAATTAAGGGAAAATACGTCTTCCTTCAATCAATAAGCCTCCTACCCCGTTGGATAATTTTTTGTTTGGTGAACCTGAAGTCAGTAAGGAATATAGGCGTAATATTCGATCTTTTAATAACATGTTTTGTTTCACGTCGTTGGGTGGAAAGATTGATAGGAGTGTTAATAAAGGCCGTTCGGCACCTATGTTCAAGTTGCATGGACAAAACTATCATTTAATTGGTAATTTGTTGCCTAAATTTGGTGAGCAGCCCAAATTTGCACAGTTATATATTTATGACACTGAAAATGAAGTTGCCAATCGAAAAGCCTCTGTAAGGTAATTTGATTTTTCAATTTTACTATACTATATTTATATGATGTATGTTAATATTTAAAGGTGTTAATTTAAAAATATTTATATTGTTATTTATAGGCCTGATGGATCTGTTGATGATTTGAATGATGATATTGTCCAAGGATTAATGTCTATGTTGGATAAAAACAATGTGTTAGTCAAATCATTTCGGATGGCTAGAGAAAAAATATTTTCTGGTGAACAACCTAGGGAAATTAAAATGAAATTGATCGGGAGACGATCCGGTGATGCTAGACTTTATAATTTGCCCTCAGCATCCGAATTTGCTGCTTTGGTTGTTGGTGATTTTGATAGTTCTACTGCAGATAGAGATATTTTGATTCAAAGTAGGGGAGGTAAACTTCAAAGAATAAATCAGTTAAATCCTTCATATTTGAGCCTTCAATATCCGTTGCTGATGACGCCAAAACTTGACCGGATCAGCCTTCGTCGAGCGGTTCGGATAATCTAGCTAGAAAACTCCCTGAAACGGATCTGCACACACTTAAACAAACGTAAACTAGCCGGGGCTTCACCGGCGAAGGCCCTCCGGCTTGAGAGTAAGTATATTGGTAGCAAAATATAAACTAATTGACTATATGAGAGAGCCAAAAGTCTATTACCTGTTTCCTGTGTGTGGAGGACCTATTTATATAGGCAGGGTGAAAGAGTCCTGACTTGTTAGATAAGTCAGGGAAGCCTTTGTACGAATAGGACTCTTGTTCCTTGGAGATAGACTCCTGATAAGGATGATTGTTATCCCTTGATATTGTGGTATAAATCCATTTGTCCAGATAAATACGGGAGTATTTGAGTTGTAGTAGAACTCCTTGATCAGTCTCCCCACGATACTAGAAGTCGTGACCTTAGACCATGTCGGCCCGTTACCCGTATCTCGGCATAGAGATTAGAGGAGTATTTAGGCAAGTAATACCTCGACCTAGGCGTGGTCCGCCTGTCCGGTCTAAGCAAGTCGGCCTGTATTATCCCTTAACCTCGGGATATAGGTCGGCAGAGGATCTAGGTGCTTGGTCTGATCTACATCGGCCTAGGCGAGGCCCGCCTGTTTAGCCCATAGATGTTGGCCCATGATAATGGGCTTGTGTAATGTGGACCTTCAAGGTGTATGGGCCCAAAGTCCTTGGTACCCAATGACCAAGTCGAGTCATGTCGTTCAGTGGCCCCCGAGTTTCTATCTCGGCATGCCGAGTAGGAACTGTATCTCGGTATATAAGCACTTTGACTTTCTGACTGGAATCTCATTAAATTTTGACTTGACACTCAGCCGCCAAAATCCCAATTTGATTAGATTTGCTGACGCCCGTTGGAATATTTTGCTGATGTCATCTGGGTTTGTGTGCAGATAAAATAATTATCCTTCTTGGGTAAGGTAAAAGGTATTAATTGCACTCCAATTATGAGTATGATTAACACTTCCGCCCCTTTATATTCTGACAATATAAATAGGGGCGATCCGTTTGTATTCTTGTTTCACCCCACTCTTTTCTTCTCCAAACATCAATCAAGAAACTTCAAGAACCTCAAAATTCCCAGAAATCTTTGATAATGGCTCCCAAACGAGTATATGATGACCAATTCCCCGAAGAAGTGATTACTGACTCAGAAAATCAAGAGGAGAATTATGATTCTTCTAGCAGTAGCGATTCGCTCATCCCATCTAGGAAACGATTACGCATTCAAGAAGATGAATACCCCTCTGACAGTAATGATGAGTTCGTCGAACCAGATTTTCCTGAGGATTTCTCAGACGATGAAGACTCGGTTGCAGAAGAGTCAGAGGATGAGGACGAGGATGATGATGATGATGAAGACGATGAAGATGATGAACCCTACGTCATTGATGAACTTGGCTACGAAGGAGATGATGAGAGAGAAGATAGCAAGAATCAAGATGTTGATCTTCACTAGTTTTTCTCTCTTTTGTTTTTGTAATGGCCAGGCCCCCGGCCTTGTTGTGGGGGTCTTTTTGATCTATAATGAAAATCGCCAAATATTTCCTCCATTGTTGTCCTTGATTGCATAACTTTTCAACTTGACTGATGTCGATATACCTGTATATATTCCTTAACATGAACTTAACCCCTCAAAGTCACTCTTTCATTTGAACGCGTCCTTCTTTGTCGTTTCGACTAACTAAGTCGGCTTAATATATTGCTACGGCATCTTGTCTTACTCGAAGTCTGTTCATCTCGTCAGTGAATGCATCGGAGAATTGTAGTCCGTTATCCGAAACTATGGTGTGGGGAACTCCGAATCGGCACCATATATAATCGTGAATGAAGTTGATAGCATTCTCTCCAGTAATCTTGGCAAGGGGCTTTGCTTCTTCCCATTTAGTAAAGTAGTCGACGGCTACAATCACAAAACTTATTACTTGACTTTGCTAGGGGAAAGGGCCAATAATGTCGACTCCCCACATGTCGAATGGCCATGCCGGTATGACGAGAGAATGTTCTACTGGTGGCACTTTTGGCAGGTCGGAGTACCTTTGACAACTGTCGCACTTCTTCACATAAGCTTGTGCTTCTTCCCTCATGTTTGGCCAGTAATATCCGAGGGTGATGATCTTGTCGGCCAATGTTCTGGCCCCCGGGTGTCCCTCACAAACTCCTTCGTGGACCTCGGCTAATAACTTCTCGGTTTCTTTAGGTGCGACGCAACTTAGTAAGGGTCTGGAGAACGACCTTCGATACAGGATGTCGTTCCAGACTAGGTATCTGACACTTCTCTTCTTGATCATCTTTGCTTGCACCTCGTCCTCTGGTAAACAGCTTTTTTCCAAGTAATCCTTGTACTCGTCTATCCAGGTTCTTTCGACGTCATCCAGAATCAATATCTCTAGTCTGTCATATGCAGGTTCATCGGCATAGACAACTAAAGGGTTGTCATCCTCAGTTGTAGCCATCTTGGATAGGAAATCGGCCTCCTGGTTGTGTTCCCTTCCGATCTGTCTAATGTCCCAAAATTCAAAGTTTTTGGTCATGTTGACGACTAGATCTTTGTATTTAGTTAGCATGATATTCTCTGTGTTGTACTTTCCCTTCACTTGGTTGACCACGAGCTGTGAGTCACAGTAGGCTACTAGCTTGTCGGCACCAAAGAACTTTGCCCTCTCAATTCCCCGAATCAGCGCTTCATACTCAGCTTGATTATTTGAGGCGGGGAACCTGAATCTGATGAAATCCCGAGCCACATGTTCTCCTCTGGGGCTTATCAGGTATACCCCTGCTCCGCTTCTGTTCTTGGTAGTCGACCTATCAGTATATAGGACCCAGCAATCATTGGGCAATGCCTCCAAGGGATCTTGGTCCATGGGGAACTTCCTTTTCCGAGATGTCGGTACGTACTCACTTGTGAAGGCGGTCTCTACCAGAAAGTCAACCAAGGGTTGTGCCAGTAACGTCGTCCTCGGCTCATAGGTGATGTCGAACTCGGTCAGCTCTATGGACCAGTTAAGGAGTCTCCCTGAACTGTCCATCTTATGTAGTATCTTCCTCAAAGGTGCGTCGATATACACCGTGATAGGGTGTGCCAAGAAATATCCCCTCAATTTTCTTGCAGCTATAACTAGGGCATAAGCTATCTTCTCGGCATTATAGTACCGACTCTCGATTTCTGATAAAGCTTTGCTAACATAATAGACTGGCTTTTGAACTTTATTCTCTTCCCTTATCAATACTGCTGCAACTGCTCGGTCTGTTGCGGTGAGGAAGACGAAAAGCCTTTCTCCCATCACGGGGCTGCTGAGTAGTGGTGGGGACCCTAGGTACTGTTTCAGCTGCTGGAACGAGTTTGAGCATTCCGGAGTCCAGGTGAAGTCCTTGGTCCCTTTCAAAGCTTTGAAGAACGGTAACGATTTCTCGGCCGACTTGGCAATAAATCGGCCTAAAGCTGCAACTCTCCCTGTTAATATTTGAACCTCCTTCACGCATGCCGGCTCTGACATGTCGATCAAGACTTGTATCTTCTCCGGATTGGCTTCTATTCCTCTTTCTGAAACCATAAATCCCAAAAACTTTCCAGCCGTGATACCAAAAACACACTTGCTCGGGTTGAGCTTCATGTCGTTTGCCTTTAAGTTGTCGATGGTTTCTTTTAAATCTGGGATGTGGCTACCAGTCTTGGTCTTGATAACCATATCATCTATGTATGCCTCCATGTTCCGACCAATCTGAGACTTGAATACTTTGTTGACCATTCTTTGGTATGTCGCCCCGGCATTTTTAAGGCCAAAGGGCATCATCACATAACAGTAGTTGCCACCGGCTGTCTGGAATGCTGTCTTCTCTATATCTTCTTCTGCCATCTTGACTTGGTGGTACCCTGAGTAGGCATCCAAGAAGCTAAGGGTTTGGTGCCCTGCTATGGAATCCACGAGTTTGTCAATTCTGGGCAGAGGGTAGCTATCTTCGGGCACGCCTTGTTGAGATCAGTGAAGTCAACACACATTCTCCACTTGCCGTTATGCTTTTTCACCATGACGACGTTAGCTAGCCAATCAGGGTAAGTGGTCTCCCTAATTATCCCGGCCTTCAGCAGCTTATCGACCTCGATTTCTATAGCCTTCTCTTTCTCGGTCGAAAAAACTCTTTTCGTCTGCTTGATCGGTTTGAAGAACTTATCGACCTCTAGCCTGTGTAGTGCAATGGCCTCCTTCACTCCAACCATGTCCTCTACTCTCCATGCAAAGACGTCTAGGTTGTTTCTCAGGAGGTTGATGATCTTGTCTTTCTCTTCTTGGGAAAGCTGGTTCCCTATCTTGATCTTCTGGTCTGGGTATTCAGGGTTGATGACGATCTCATCGAGTTTGTCCACTGGTTTGAGCTCAGGGCCATCTCTGAACTCCAGTGTCTCGACCAAGACTTCCCTGTTTCTTTCCTTCTTTTCTTCTATGTTCAGATCTTCCATCTCCAAGAGTTCGTCTACCTCTTCTTCAACGTGTGTATCGGCCCCCGAGCTTGGGGCGATGGCTAAAGTCAGGTCGCCTAGCTCGTCCGAAGCTAAATCCACAGATATGGATCCAAACCCTTCCGTACCATATGTCATGTCGACTTCCATGGCCTCGGTGTCGTCTTCAGCTGGCTCGTCGACCACTTCAACTTTATCCAGTATTACGCCGATATGGGGCGTTGAGGTGGTGACTGTCATTGATTTTGAGATGGTGATGTTTCTCTCCGGAGTATCAATCTCCATCCTTGTCTTGTTCTTCCTACTCCTCATCACGTGCTCCAAGAACTGGTTTAGGTTTCCAAGTACACACCCTACTCCTGCCGGGGTTGGGAATTTTACTCTTTGATGAGGGAGAGATGCCACCATTCCCATCTTTCCCTGACTGGGGGAGCCAAGGATAGCATGGTAGTTACTGGCTAAGTCCATCACGATGAATGTCACGGTCGCCGACGTCCTGTAGGGGTAATCTCCGACCTCTAGTAGTGAGTCCACCGTTCCCTTGGCCTCGGCTTTGTGGTTTGTGAAACCCTCCAGTCTGCCGTGGTAAGGGACCAGCATGGTGTCTGGTAAATCCATCTCGATGAATGTCTTGTAGTATAACACATCCTTGGCGGCCCCCGAGTCTATGAGCAACCTTTCTGATTCACAGTTGTCGATCCGAACAGTAATGACCAAGGGATATTCCCGCATTGCTTTGTTCCCTGCCAGCTCGTTCGGGGAGAAGCTTATTACCTCCTCGTCTTTGTGGATCCAAGGGGGGGGGTGATAAACTTTACTTAACTCAAAAATTTGGTCTCTGAGTCGAGTGTTGGATGGTACTTCTTCTCTGATTACGCCAACCAACTTCGTTCTTGGGGGTCTGTTCGGCTGCTCGTCCTCGGCCCCGTGTTCTCTGGGGCACTTGTTGTCCTTTCTGCCGATGTATTCATTTATCTTGCCTTGGTCGGCCCATTTTTGCAGGATTTTCTTCAAGGCGGAGCAATTCTCGGTATCATGGCCATTATCTCGGTGATAGGAGCAGTACTTGTTGGCATCCCTAGGGAACTTTAGACTGTCCTTCAGAGGCTTAGGTGGTGGAAGATCAACGAGATTCATGATCTCGGATATCGGCTTGGTAAACGAGGTGAACGTCTCTGTCCCCCTTGTTCTGTTCTTTCCTCGGTTACCGTTTCCACCGTTGCTCTGGGACGAGTTCCCGTTTGCCGGCTTGCTATCGTAATCACGGCTTTTGTCACCCTTCAATAGTTGTTTCTTTTCTTCGGCCACGGCCGCTGCATAAGCAACGTGGTACAGTTCCGTTTTCGTCCTAGGTTCCCTTACTGAAAGCTCGTAGGTAAGGGCGTCCGATCTCTGTCCGTTGCTGAAACAGATGATGATCTCCCTATCCGTGAGTCGTTCTTCGATGGAACTGGCCAGCTTGTTGACTCGTTCTTCCCTTGCACAATGTTGGCAAGGTCGGACAGCCTTTTCTTCCAGACTCCGGCAGTGGAGAAATAATCCTGAAACTTTCTTTTTAGCTTGGAGAAGGAATCTATGCTTCTCTTTTCCAAATCCATGAACCACGATCTCGCCGCCCCATTTAGAGTACTTGCAAAGGCCTTGCAAAGTATGTCATCCTGATTCGAGATCAATGACATCATACCTTCGAACGATTGGAGGTGGTACAGTGCGTCCGAGTTTCCTGAGTACATGTCTAAGTGAGGCATCTTCAAATGGGGATTAGGAGGGGAGTCCTTAATCTATTGGGCAAACGGGCGTAGAGCATCATGGTTGACCTTGGGTTTCTGATACCCTTGGTTCATCTCTATATTATCTAGCCTCTCTTGTAGGTCCAGGATCATCTGCTCATTCGCCGCTGAACTGTGACGAGAGCTCCTGGTCTTCTCCTTTCTATGATCTCGGTCTCGGTCTTCACCCGCTACTCGGCTCAACTCCGATCCGTCATGACGTCTAGGAGGAGTACGCCGAGGTGCCTCTTTCCTTTGCTGAAATTGATCTCGTTCTCTGCCTGCTACTCGGCTCAGCTCTGGTCCATCATGATAACATCTAGGAGGGGTGCGCTGTGGTGCCTCTCTCCTGGGTTGATTTTCCTGGTTCACCCAACGTCTTCTTTCTTCTGCTGCTCTTACTCCAGGGGAATCAACCTCCTCTTCTCGTGCTCGGTTGATTAGGTTTCTGAGATCATGATCATCTCGGTTCACAGGTACAAGGCGTCCGTCCAATCGACTTACTCGATCTCTTTGCGGTGCTTCAGGGAGATCACGGCCTCGACGATTTTCTGTACGTTGTGGCTCCCTTATGCTCCTATCATCATTTTGGGTTTTCCCTGTCTTAGAGGGTTGCATGTGCCGAGCCATGGAGTGGTCTGGATCTAACTCCAGCAGAGCTCTTTGCGCCTCAGCAAGTTGTGCAAGGTACTAGGATTCTGCTGAAGCAATTCTCTCCTGTCAGCGATGGCGGGCCTGGATGGTCCTGCCTCATTGTAGAGCGCACGGATCGTTCTCCGCCTTCGCCCATGTTGTTGAGAGATATCCGGTGCAGGTCCCTTGGATCGGGTGAGAATTCCCTCTCCAGGGAGTAGAGGAGGAGGAAGGTTGCGGCCGTTAGCAGCGTTGTTAGCTGTGTTGGAGGCATGCGGGAGGTTAGAATCATCTGGGTTGGAACTAGCAGTATGTTCGTCTCCTTGTGGGTCTACCATTGTCAAGGCGTTCTAGTCCGAACAAGGTTTTTCGATCAGTTTCCCGGCAATGGAACCAAACTGATGACGCCAAAACTTGTCCGGATCAGCCTTCGTCGAGCGGTTCGGATAATCTAGCTAGAAAACTCCTTGAAACGGATCTGCACACACTTAAACAAACATAAACTAGCCGGGGCTTCACCGGCGAAGGCCCTCCGGCGTGAGAGTAAGTATATAGGTAGCAAAATATAAACTAATTGACTATATGAGAGAGCTAAAAGTCTATTACCCGTTTCCTGTGTAGAGGACCTGTTTATATAGGCAGGGTGAAAGAGTCCTGACTTGTTAGATAAGTCAGGGAAGCCTTTGTACGAATATGACTCTTGTTCCTTGGAGATAGACTCTTGATAAGGATGATTGTTATCCCTTGATATTGTGGTATAAATCCATTTGTCCAGATAAATACGGGAGTATTTGAGTTGTAGTAGAACTCCTTGATCAGTCTCCCCACGATACTAGAAGTCGTGACCTTAGACCATATCGGCCCGTTACCCGTATCTCGGCATAGAGATTAGAGGAGTATTTAGGCAAGTAATACCTCGACCTAGGCGTGGTCCGCCTGTCCGGTCTAAGCAAGTCGGCCTGTATTATCCCTTAACCTCGACATAGAGGTCGGCAGAGGATCTAGGTGCTTGGTCTGATCTACATCGGCCTAGGCGAGGCCCGCCTGTTTAGCCTATAGATGTTGGCCCATGATAATGGGCTTGTGTAATGTGGACCTTCAAGGTGTATGGGCCCAAAGTCCTTGGTACCCAATGACCAAGTCGGGTCATGTCGTTCAGTTGCTATTTCCGTTTGGTGAAGATGGTTATAGAGAAGATATACCTTATCATAATAGGTGCGGTGGTACAGGTGGTAGGCAAAGGGTTAGTGCAAGAGAATATTTTGCTTATCGATTGCTAAAGAGAGATAGTGATTCAAATATTGTTTTGCTATCTAGGAGACAATTTCAACAGTATTTGGTTGATGCGTATACAATGATTGAGTCTGGTCGTTTAACTTTTATTAGGTTGCATCAGAAATAATTAAGAACGGAAATGTATAAAGGTTTACAAGAAGTTGTTTTGACCGGTGATTGTGACGCATCGAAATTGGGGAAAAGAGTAATTTTGCCATCTTCTTTTACAGGACGAGTGAGGTACATGGTACAGAATTATCAAGATGCAATGGCTATTTGTAGATGGATTGGATATCCTGATTTGTTTTTAACTTTCACATGTAACCCAAAGTGGCCTGAAATTTCAAGATTTCTTGAAGATGGTAATTTGAAACCTGAGGATCGTCCTGATATTTTATGTCGAATATTCAAAGCGAAACTTGATGGAATGATAAAAGATATTCGAAAGAATAAAATATTTGGTGAAGTCAAAGCAGGTATATTTTATATATTTTATTTTATTCTTTATTACATTTGTTCATTATTTTTATTTTTTATTACATTTTTCATTATTTTTATTTATTCTCTCTCCGTCCCATTTGAAATTGCAAAATATTGACAAAATTTGTCAACTTAATTTTATTTGACCAATAAATTTTAGAAATTTTGATAATCCAATTGAATATTCAAAAATTGTTATTGATGTCCATTAAAAATAGTATTAATAACAATTGTTAAATTTTTAGTAGGACTTTTAAATTTTCACATATTCTCCGTTAAAATACAATTAAGTTGACCATTTTTGTCAACATTTAGCAATTTCAAATTGGAAGAAGGGAGTATGCCTTTAATTTTTCTAAAACAAATATTAACATTTTTTTGTAGTTATATACATCGTAGAGTTTCAGAATAGGGGATTATCTCATGCGCATATTATCGCGACCTGACCCGTGGCCATACTTGGCCCACGTCCAGGTCACGAGGGTTCCCACAATACATATAAAATAACTTGCGGAAGCATAAAACTTACATATAAATATCACATATAAGTGATTCTTAAACCATTTACAACCCAACATCATGCTTAAAATCCAATGTACAAACTTAGTCGAGTCATACTTATCACTATCACCTTTAATAATAATGCAACACTATTCCAAACCACAGAGTTTATACAATACGAAATAACTACGATCTCATTACAAAATAATAAAGATACTTCGTAATACAACTAACCCAACTAAATAACCTGCCCCGTATACCTCAACCACATGTAATCACGCATCGTACTAAACCTTGCTTCCTGGGGGGTTAAGGAAAACAATTGGAAACAAATAAACGGGGTGAGAATAAATCTCAGTAAGTTACTAAATATGCAACTACGTTTCATGCTATCATGGTATAACAATATTCAATAATAAGCACATAGCAATTAATGTGAGTGGACAAGCCAACCCAACATGCAACACATACAGCGGTAAGTAAACACGTTACAAAGGATACTTTGAGTCAAGGTTTTCCCAAAAAGGATATAACAAACTCTGCAGCATCATCAATCGGCATCATCAGGCAGCATAAAGCTGAAACGGTGGTTCCGGAACCCGAATAAAACAATAACAACGGGGGGAATACGACACAAAGTCATAACCCAATCAAGGCTACATTACACAATGGGAAAGGCCGACCCAACTATGGCCATCTAGTGGGTAACAAGGGACCAGTGAGACCTTATAATGAACTTGACTCGGGTGCCATTATAACTCAACACTGTCCAAACACAACGTACCAGCTGGACTTTTCTACACTATTGCACAAACTGTATATGATTCCAAAATAGGATATCATACAGGAAACATCATAAAGATGAATAAATGCTTATGAAGAGCCAACAACAATGTGCAATATAATGTTCTCAAATAAGGATCTCACAAGATGAAATCCAACATCACATCATATAGATGAATGCAACAACGTTTAACATCATAACATTGATCACAACGAACCATTCACAACATTATCCGAAACTTGACACACTTTGAACGAGGAACCCAATTACACAAACCAATCCATCACGTAGTACTCAAGAAGAGCTTTAAAACGGTATCTTACACGCCTAAATCAGAGTTCGGAAGAGAAAGTTATAAACTCCGGAAGATTGAATAAAATAGACAAATTGCAAAAGAGGAGGAAAGCTTCACCAAAACCTATCAGCACGTGTGGCCAGCAGACGTGCTCCAGAGTCCATCTCGGGAGCACGTGTCGGACACCAGAGTCCATGTCGGACAAATTTGCATAATTTTCTGGGGACTGTAACTTCTTTGTACGAACTCTGATTCGTACGTATAAGCTATCGTTGGAAAGCTATTTTCAAGTTCTATCCAAGGCTATGAAAACATCTAAGGTTGAGAATTAAATAGGTCATTAAAATATATCATTTGTATGGGTAGAAAAAACCAACTCTATTTTAGTAATTTTTCAGAATTTCTTAATGGGTTCATTCTACTCAAAGATTTCTTACTCTTACCTTTGCTAATGAACATAATAGACTTCCAAAACAACAAACTCAGCTCTCTAACAAGCCATATTAGCTCTTAACTTTAAAACCCATCTCAAAACCCAAACTTTCACATACACCCCAAATACATCAACTAAAACAACAATAAATCACATATTCTTCACACACATCATATCATATAACATATATGACTAATTTTAGGCTAAAAGGGGGTTAGTAACTTACCCGGATGAAATTCAAATTCAACCAAAATGACTTCTCTCTAGCTCAAAATGATCATCTCAACACCCTAATCATTTTGGTGTAGTTAATCTTCAGAAAAGAGAAGGAATTGAAAAGATAAAAATCAAACAAAGGAAGGTCTTACCTCTACCAAATTAAATGTTGATGGTATTGAACTTCACTTAGCTCAAAATTCTTCTTTCAACTCCAAGAACACGATTATGCTATTACCTCTTGAAACAACCCAAAGATGAAGGAGAATTCAAGGAGAATTCGGGGAGGTCTTCCTCTCTCTCTCTCTAGAGCTCAAGATCTCAGAAATTGAGAAAGGAAAGTGTGTGTGTGTGTGTGTGTGTGTGATACGCAGAGAGAGAAGAGAGTAAAAAATGATTAGGGAGTTTGGCCATTCTCCCAAAAATGGCCCCCCAAGTTATAAAATGTGCAAAAGACTCTAACTCAGTTAGTATTCTAACAGAATTACTAACGAAACATACTATGCAAGCTATTAAGACACACTCGTATAGTCAAAGTATGACCGAAAAATAGTGCCCGGGTTTCGGGTCGTGACACATATATTATTGTTTCTTAGAAACGATTTCAAATGTCGTTCTCCTGAAGATATTGATCGCATTATCTCCGCTGAAATTCCTGATGAAAAAGTGGATCCTGTATATTTTAATGTTGTGAAAGATTTGATGATTCACGGTCCATGTGGGAAAGATCGACCTCAATCTCCGTGCATGACGAATGGTAAATGTTCTAAACATTACCCTAAATGATTTGTTGAAAATACTGTAATTGATGAAGATGGATTTGATAGATATAGGAGGAGGGATAATGGGAGAACAATTTTAAAAAATGGTGTTCTTTTGGATAATAGACACATAGTGCCTCATAATAGATATTTATTGGTGACGTATGGTGCCCACATGAATGTTGAGCGGTGCAATCAATCGCGTGCAACTAAATATTTATTTAAGTATATTCTTGAGGGAAATGATCATGTTACTGCAACTTTTTATGAAACGACAAATGGGAGTAGTGCGAAAAAGTTTGTGGATGAGATTAATATGTATTATAATTGTCGTTACATAAGTTCTTGTGAAGCTGCTTGGAGAATTTTTGGTTTTGAACTTCAATACAAGGATCCGCCTGTGGAACGTCTGAGCTTTCATTTGCCTAATCAACAGGGTGTTATTTTTCACGATGATGATAAAATAGAAAATGTCTTACAGAGAGAATCAGTAGTGTATAGTATGTTTTTGGGTTGGATGGAAGCTAACAAAAAGTATGTTGAGGCTAGAAGTTTGACTTATTCACAATTTCCAACGAAGTTTGTTTGGAAGGCAGATATACGAGAATGGGTCCCAAGGAAAAAAAGGGTTTACAATTGGACGTATATTTTTTGTGCCCCCTGGTTGTGGTGAAATTTATTACTTGAGGTGTTTGTTGAATATAGTTCGCGGTGCACAAAGTTATAGTCAAATTCGTTACGTGAATGGTACTCAATGTGAAAATTTTCGTGATGCTTGCTATAAGATGGGTTTGTTGAATGATGATTCGGAGTACATTGATGATATCATAGAATCTAGCGAATTCTCAAGTGCGTATTCAATAAGAACTTTGTTTGCAACGTTACTTACATCAGGGACTATGAGTAGACCAGAGCACGTATGGGACAAATGTTGGACTCATTTGTGTGACGATGTTGTTTATAAACAAAGAGCTATTATTAATCATCAAGGTATATTTTTTTATATAATAACTCATATATATTATCTTTTATATTGTTATTTTTAGTTTAATTTAATATTTATTATGTTTTCATAGGTTTGATGCTAGATGAAGTACAAAATCGCAATTATGGCCTTGCTGAGATTGAGAATATACTGAAAAAACAAGGGAGAAGTTTACTTGAGTTTCCCATGTTGCCGTATCCTAAAGCTGATACTTTCAAGTTATCGTAAATCGGTTAGTTCATGATGAATTATCTTATGATCGTGAAAATTTAGCAATTGAATTTTAGAAGCTTGTGGTTAATTTAAATGATGATCAAAGAGAAATATATGATGTCATTTATGGTGCATGCTTAGATAAAATAGGCAAGATGTTTTTTGTTTATGGATATGGAGGGAGTGGTAAGACTTACATTTGGAGAACATTATCTGCTAGGTTGCTTCTCAGGGACTTATTGTTTTAAATGTTGCTTCAAGTGGTATAGCATCTTTATTATTACCTGGTGGCAGAACGGCGCATTCAAGGTTTGTCATTCCATTTAATTTGAATGAAGATTCTGTTTGTAATATTTCTCAAGGGAGTCCATTAGCAGAATTAATCATAAAGGCACAACTAATTATATGGGATGAAGCACCTATGATGCATAAACATTGTTTTGAAGCCTTGGATCGGAGATTAAGAGATATAATGCGTGTGGTTGACAAAAAAAGAAATGACTATCCATATGGTGGAAAGACGATTGTTTTTTGTGGAGATTTTAGGCAAATACTTCTGGTCATTCCAAAGAGTAGTAGACAAGATATTGTTAATGCGACGATTAACTCTTCTTATCTATGGAGCCATTGTATTGTGCTGAGGTTGACTAAAAATATGAGATTATATGGATTGGACAACAGCTTTTGTTCAGATAGGTTGGTACAATTTGGTGATTGGATCGCGAAAACTGGGGATGGAAAAATTAATGAGCCAAATGATGGAATTACTCCTATTGATATTCCACGCGAGTTTTTAATTGAGGAATTCAGCGATCCAATAATTGGTATGGTTGAGAATTTATATTCAGAGTATCTGAGTGGGCGCCATGATTTGAGTTACTTTGAAGAAAGAGCAATTTTGGCTCCAACATTGGATGTTGTTAATGCTGTGAATGAGTATATGGTGTCATCGAATAATTCTGCTGGTAGAACGTACTTGAGTTCAGATACAACTTGCCATACAGATCAACTTAATGAATCTTTGAATGACTTGCATACTGCTGAGTTCATCAATGGTATTTGTATATCTGGCCTTCCTAATCACTCTTTGACTTTGAAAATGGAACTCCAGCCATGTTGATTCGTAATATAGATTCATCAATTGGGCTATGCAATGGAACGCAGTTGGTTATCACTAGGCTTGGAAATCATGTACTGGAAGGTGAAGTTATATCCTCAGCTGATAAAGGGAGAAAAGTTTGATTCCAAGGATGTCTCTAACTCCGTCAGATAACAGGATTCCATTCAGATTTGAGAGGAGACAATTTCCTTTAATGGTGTCATATGCAATGACAATTAACAAAAGCCAAGGACAATCTTTATCTATTAATTCTTAAAAAATCCGTGTTTTCCCATGGTCAATTTTATGTTGCTTTATCTAGAGTGAAATGTCCAAATGGTCTTAAGATTTTAATTTATAATGATGCTAAGTTGGGTAAGTCTGGATCATGTACGGATAATGTTGTCTTCAAGGAAGTATTCCATAATTTGTAACTTTAGGGCTAAACATTTTGTAATATATTTTTGTTTGTAAATGTTAACATTATTATATTTAGCAGTGGCGAGGTGAATTGCGTAATTAATGTATTTAAGATTAATGTGTGTTTTAAACTGTTGTATAGATATTGAGTTTAATGTGATACTCTTTTTCGTCCCAATTTGATATGACTAAATTTGTATTTTAAATGATGTAATCTTTTTAACCAAGAGTACACCCACTTTATATATTAGCATAGCCGATTTTTTTTTTCCTATTATAGGACATAAATTACATGTTTAAGTAAAAGTGAATTTAGTGTTCTTTTATTTTTTTGAAATTATTTATATTCTATTATAGAAACGCCCCGTGCATCGCACGGGTGCTATACTAGTTTCATTTAAATATAGGTACTAGACCAATATAAACTCGGTACTTTTTTTTTTGGGACAAATTCTTGGGTAGGACCGCCGCATGGCGTGCGGCGGGTCTGGCCGACCGACCCGGCCGACCCGCCCCGCCCGGCAGCTTCCCCATCTCCCTGAGTGACACGTGTCCTAAAAAAAAAAAAAACCCCATTAACTTTAAAATGCTATATCTTGAGATTTATAACTCAGAAAAAAATTTAAAAATACCGTTGTGTTCGTCTCGACGAGACGAATAAAACTACATAGGTCATGATATGGTTTGTTTTTTTTTTTTTTAAACATTTTTTTACACATAAAAAAGTTTGAGGTGCTTGCCAGCTGAAATGTAACACTCTGTTCTGATAAAAGTAACACTTTCATCTTCAAAAAGTAACACTTTTTCTACTGTCAAATGTAACATCAATTTTACAAAAAAAAAAAAAATGGGTTTGCATTTCAATTGTTACTTTCTCAATAAAAAATTGTTACATTTCATATATAATGTTACATTAAGGAATATAAACTGTTACAATTGAGAAAAAAAATGTTACATTCATTTTTTATAAAATGTAACATTAGTTTAGTTGTCAATCCTATGTTATTTTCGGAGATAAATTAGTTTAGTTGTCAATCCTATGTTATTTTCGGAGATAAAAAATGTTACATTTGAAAAATGAGTGTTACATTCCCTTATAAAAAGTGTTACATTAATTTAGTTGTCAATCTTTATGTTATCTTTATCTATTGTAGCAAAATTGTGGTACATTTTTTTTTAAAAAAAGTGTTACATTTGAATAAAAAAGTGTTACATTTTGTTATAATAAGTGTTACTTTTGTTGGGAGGAAAAAAAGTATGGGTGATACATTTGAAAAAAAAGTGTTACATTTGAAAAAAGAATGTTACATTCCTTTATAAAAAGTGTTACATTAATTAAGTCGTTAATTTTTATGTTATCTTTAATCTATTGCATCAAAATTGTGGTACATTTTTGAAAAAAAAAAAAGTGTTACATTTGAAAAACAAAAGTGTTACATTTCGTTATAAGAAGTGTTACTTTTGGTGGGAGGAAAAAAGGTTGTGGGGGCAAAAAAAAAAAAAAAAAAAAAAAAAGAAAAGGGCATGGTCGGCGCCGCACGGGGTGCGGCCGCCGCACCAGAGACCCGCTCTTTTTTTGGTGCGGTGAAAGGAAGAGAAGGAAAGAAGGAGTATGTTGGTGCCGTGAGAGATGAAGAGAGTTGTACAAATCTCGCCTGATTTGTGATGGAGAATTGGTGTTGGAGAGAGATTAGGAAAGGGTGATCTTGGATATTCCAATTTCGAGACTGAGAGGAAATTTGGTGATATTGATTGAGTATTGTCAATAAGAGTATTCAAAGTAAATGAAAATTAGAATTTGTTAGGATTATTATTATAAATATAAAATGTTTGGGGAGCCTTACAGGCAGGCAAGGTTCTAAAAAACACTAGACAATCGTTAGGCACCGCAGGGGCACTTAGCGGAGGCAGGATCTAGACGGAGGCGAGAATTTAGGAACAATTATAATATCTTAGACGGGACATAGGCGTTTCATGAACCCGTGCGTTAAACGCACGGCCAAAAAACTTTGATAAATCGCATAAACTAAAGTAAAAGAGTAACTATATCTACAAACATTAATTTAGAGTTATATAAACGGGTGAGGCTATCGCCACTACAAATTTTCCTTGTACACTACATTATTTAATATTCATTCAAATAAAATTATTTTGACACAATTGCCCTCCAAACAAATCTTAAGTTTGGTAACTATTCTTAGTGCTTAATTGAATAATGTTATTTCAATATGTTTGATTTATTTCAAATACAGAGTAATGATTTTTTTTAAAAAATTAATTGAACAAAACACAGTGAATAGGGAAGGAGATAAGATATAGAGAGGCATGATCTTTGGGAGTTCAAACTCTCAAGTCTCAAGGTTTGATAACATTTCTGCCTATTTACATGCCCCATTTTTTTAATTGGTCTCCCTCATTTTATATGCATTCACCTTTTTCTTTTTTCTGCAGGGAAGCGAGTTGTCGGTAAATACTCCTCATGTCTACCGTAACCTAAATTTATGTTTTGTTTTTACATAATGAGAAAGTATAATGTGTAGAATTAATATTGATTTTTTTTTTTTTTTTTTGAAAGCTAATATTGATTAGTTGTTGTTTTTTTTTTTTTTTGAGAATTATTGATTAGTTGTTGGAAAAAAAGTTTTAGATTTTATTTGACTGTAAAATGAAAAGTGTACATATCTAAAACTAATGATATACTCTTTCTGTCACATATTTATCGTTACTTATTTCTATTTTGGGCGTCCCCTTTTTATTGCTATTAACCCAAAATGTTCATTTTTCTCTCTCCTATCCACTCAGAACAATTACTCCGTATTCACTAACTTTTTTTCTCTTCCCCACCAACTTACAATATTTACTTTTTCAACATATTTTCTCAGTCTCCATGCATTCTCATTTGATAGCAATAAGTATATGGCGGAGGATACTGCTATAATTTGAAAAAGAAATGAGTAAATTGAGCGAGAGTTGTGGCATGTTTTATGGGGGAGATTGGCACTTTTAAGAAAGTGGGAAGTTTCAAGTGGGTTCTTTTTTTTTCGATTTTTTTTAGGTGCATTAATGTTTTGAAATGGTTAGTAATATTGATTAATCATTTATTTTTTGTTTTTTATATTTACGTTTTCAAAAGAATCAATAATCATTTTGGATGAGCATATTTTAGTTAGTGAATGGCGGATTTTTTATAGGATAACCTATATCTATACTTCTATACTAATATAAAAACAAGAAAGTCTTTACATTTTTAGAATGAGACCCATATGCTCCTTTAAAATAGGAAAGTTGGGTAAATAAAGTCAAATATGTCATCATCCTTAATTTGGGACAAGAAGTCAACATTCCATGTATATTGATTTTTATATGATACTTTTTAATATATATTTATTTAGTGAAAAAAAAAAAGAATTATGATCAATATATAGTGAAAAATTAGTAATTGATCCAAACGGAAGGCGTTGATACTTTTGAAGTCATTTGAGAGCGTGCGCGGAAACGGTCGTAATTTTTGACTTCGTATCAACCACGGAACGGACCGCATATCAAATCGAACGTCGAAGCGAGACGAACGAAATTCATTACCGTTAATTTGGTAGAAGTAGTCAACTTTTCATGTAAATTTATTTTGTATGTGATAATTTTTACTTTTTTAATTATGTTAAAAATTGAAGTTTGATCAATATATATTGAAAATATCACACATCTATATTTAGAGTAATCTATAGTAATATAATAACAATAAAGTGGTAAATTTTATAACAATGAAGGTCAAATTGTCTTCCAACTTTTAGCTTATTGTACAAACTTGGTAGGAATCCACATCTATACTACTATAAAAACAAGATAGTCTTTCCATTTTTAGAATGAGGCCCATATGCTCCTCCAAGGAAAGTTGGGTAAATAAAGTCAAATATTCATCATCTTTAATTTGGGACAAGAAGTCAACTTTCCATGTATATTGATTTTTATATGATACTTTTTAATATATTTTTATTTAGTGAAAAAATGAATTATGATCAATACATATTGAAAAATTAGTAATTGATGCGGACGGAATGCGTTGATACTTTTGAAGTCATTTGAGCGCGTGCGCGGAAACGGTAATTTTTGACTCCGTATCAACCACGTAACGCACCGCATATCACATCGAACGTCGGAGCGAGACGAACAAAAATCATAGAGCGTAGCCCTTTGATGCAGGATATAAAAGGCCCAAAAAACATTGTTTAGGGCCTCAAACAGGCTTCCGAACTTTTTTTTTATCATTTTTGTAACTTTTTCGTTTTTTTTAGACAGTTTTTGTATTAGGATTTTTTCGGCAATTTTATCGTATTATGATATTTTTTCTTTTTGAGAGAATATTCTGACTGTTTAAGAAGTCTCAAAGATGTTTTTGTTTTTTGTGGATAGGGGAATTTTCAACTTTAGATGTTATTTCAATTAACGAATATAAGATGACATTAGTGTTGATATTTTATTGAAGAAAATGTTGTTTTGTCATGGTCAACTATATTTTTCTCTATCTCGCTTTAGCGGTGCAGCTAACTTTAAGATATTGATATATAACGATACCTTTTCTTGCTAAACTGATGTTGCACTGACAATATTTTTTCAATTTTTTTCCACAATTATAATGTGCGGTTCTTATTTAGTTTATCTAATTTATACAAATTGAGTATAGTGACAGCCGTGCATCGCACGGGAGTAACATTATAATATATAAAGCCAGAAACAATCCTAGCCCTCTCAGTCTGCCACGTGGAAATGTGACGTGGAATTCCACGTGGCACAATTCTATTAGTTGGCACATTTTGATGGTTACTCAATTTAAAAAAAAAAAAAAACTGCTCCTAAAATTTCGGTATTAAGAAACATTTGAAAATAGCTCAATTCAAAAGATGGGAAAGATTTTTTCTAAAAAAAACGAAAATTATCAAATATGAGATTCAAAATTGAAACAAGCAAAGATTATCAAAAGTGAAATTCAAAAGTTATTAAATTTATTAGTAACTTTAGATTCAGTTAGATTTTTTTTTGTAGCAAATTCTATTAAAAAACGGGTGCATTATTAAAGAGTATAAAATCTTTTCCTTATTTAATATTTCCTTATATAAACCAAATATTCATAAAATGCAATTTGAATTTCAAAATGATCTTCCAAAATGAAGTAACAGAAGAAAAAAAAAACGGGTTCAATATATTGCAGCACAAATTATTCTATATTTACAAATATACGTTACATTATATAGTATGACATAAACTACACTCCCTCCGTCTCACCCGAATTAGGATTTTTGGGTTGGGCACGGGGATTAAGGAAAAAGTGTTAGTGGAGTAAGTGTTGTAAGTATGAAAAGTGAAATAGGAGAGAGAAAGTGGGGTAGAAAATAATGAGTGAAAAGTTGTTGTGAGTGTGAATGTGGGTCACATTAAATAAAATACTTCCATTTTATGGTAGTCCTAACTCGAATGGGACACCCAAAATGGAAATTTGTCCTAATTTGAGTGGGACGGAGGGAGTATTTCTTAATTACTAAAATTAAGAAAGTGAAACACGCTATATGTAAAAGTATCAATTGGCTAAGATGTGCCCCTATTTGGTAAGAAAAATCATACCGAATTCGAAAATGTCATATAGACAGCGTGTGATTGGTAGTTTCAAAAGATGGGAAAGATTTTTTCTAAAAAAAAACGAAAATTATCAAATATGAGATTCAAAATTGAAACAAGCAAAGATTATCAAAAGTGAAATTCAAAAGTCATTCAATTTGCCAAGCACAAGTGAAAAGGAAACTCTCTAAATTTTAAATTTCAAATTACAGTCTTCATTAATTTAAAACTAAAATTAAGCAAAAGAATTTTAAATCTCAACAAGTCAATCCTAAAACTATGCAGGATATGGTTTGCATTACCTTATCATAGTAGTCAAATAAGGCAAATAAGATCTTTGACTTCTTTCTAAATGGAAATTAATATTTCCAATTTTGTAATTAATTTTTAGAATTGGTTATACATACTTCAATATTCTCATAATAAATATTACATGTTTATTATGGTCCGCTGCAAATAAATATCTATTTTACAACAAGAATAATCATAATCTATTTATTGAGCTTACAATGTGGTAGATACATCCGTAAATAGTACTTTATTAGCTTTAATAAATTTTAAGATTACGTTTCAAATAGATTATAATCCAAAATTAGTTATTTTGTGTTTCAAATAATTGGAGTACTATTGTTCGCTTTATTTTTTTTTACAAAAACTTCTCGGAGACCGTCTCACAATTCGATGGGTCACATTTCCCCTTTGATTTGAAAGTATTACAATTTTTATGGTGGGTGGGTGGGGGTGCGGTCCAAATAGTTGGTCCACAATGACCTTCATTTTTTTAGCAGCAGCATAAGGATAAATTTTCTCAAAAGTCGTTTAGCAAAATGTTTATTCTTTATAAGGACTTTATATTTTTTATAAAGTCCATATGTGTTTTGAGACACGTCGCTGAGACACTATCAAAGGGCTTTTGAGCAAATAAATTCCAACTTGTGGACTTTTAGTATTTAATTAACCTTAAGTAGAGATTTAATCGATATATATTACTCCTCTTTCATTGTCTTAACCATCTTTGTTTCACCCTTCCTAGAGCGATGATGAAGTCGTCGGAAATCAAGATGGATACAATAATAAAGTAAAAGAATGAAACTTGCTGTGACGAGGTTACAATAATTTTTTGTAATTATTTAGGCTAATGTGCCATGTCTCGCTATAACATTATCTTCACTTTCTCCAATTCTTTATTATTATTTGGATATAATTTTCGTCATTAAAACCCTTCATTTGTAATTGGTTTTTTCATGTACGGCATAATCCATATGTAAATGATGATATATGTAATAATTTGAGTTGAAAAGGTACCATGATTCATTTTTCATTGTATCTTTTTCTTTTATACGCATAGAACTATGGAATGGGTGTCAATATTAGCAATATGATTAGGAATAGTCATAATAACAGGAGCTCAATCAATATTATCTGAAAATTTGCATACGAGAAGAAAAACTTCTTTTTTCTAATATGAGAAGAAAAGATGTTGAAGGTGTATCATGGCACATTGCATTATGGTCCTCCTCATATATCAGCTAATCCTTCTGTCTGAAAATTAATATTTATTTTAAAAAGGCCAAAAATCCTTTTAATTCATTGACAACCTAAATGAAATTTTCCCATTTTTTACATATTTTATTTTATACTTTTTTTTTTTGCACACATTTTATTTTATACTTAAAAATTAAAGTGTAAGAGTTTATAGCAACTATATTATACATTGTCACTACTAATCTTTTTCATTGATAGTTATGCATATTTAAAACTACTTATTTTCAAACTTAACTGTCTCTTTATTTAAAAAAAAAAACAAAAAAAACTTAACTGTCTCTTATTAAATGAAGATTTTTTCGTTTGCTCAAAGACGAAGAAGATGTATAAATAAATTTCAATTTTACTTTTAGTTAAGAGCAAATTTTATTATATTTTGAACCGGGGGGGGGGGGTATTAGTTTAATTTGATTTCACATTCAACAACAACGTGGAATTATTTGATTTAATTTCACATTCAACAACAGCGTGGAAATGTGGACTCTCATATTTTTAGGATCCCAAATGTCACCAGATTGACATTCATTTGAAACAATTTGACTAAAAGTTTAGATAAATATGTTCACTTCACAAAATCTTATCTTATCCAATAATATAAATATCATATTTTAATGTGGATAATCAATAACAAATTGTGAATCAAGAAAGGAAAAAAGACATTTTAAATCACATACATTATCACAAAGTACTGAGAATTCAATTCATACAAACAACTGGTTTCTTGCCATTTTGGATTTTGCTATAGAGTTACATTTCATTGAGACACATACCACTAGCATTTGAAAACGTTGGCCTTAGCATTTTGTTTTAGGTTAATGAAAAATTAGAGTACAATGTTTAGAGGGTTGTGTCAATTTGAGTCTGATATTTTAATTTTATCAATTTTAAGTTCACAGTTACCAACATTATTCAAATAATTTTTAAAATAAATTCAATTCATACAAACAACGGGTTTCTTGCCATTTTGGATTTTGCTATAGAGTTACACTAGCGGGTAACCCGTGCTCTGCACGGGAAACCAATACTATATCTTAAAAATAATATTTTAACTATAGTTAACTAATATAGTAATTATCATTTTAACTAAAAATATTAATAATAATAATTAATCTATATAATTACTATTATTATAATTAAATAATATTATTGATAGTAATAGCAATGATTAATTTATATAATAATTATTATAATGATAAGGTTAAGGACTCTATTGTAAAGAATGAAGACTTAGAGGACTTAAGTGAAAGAACAAAAGTAGGAGGGTCAACTTGTACATAATTATATTCTTAAGGGTCTGTACTGAAAGATAGTTAGTTAGTCAGTTAGTCAGTTAGAAAGTGAGTCGGTTAGTTCTTGTATAAAGTTGTACAGTACACTCATTTTAAAACACAGAGAAAATTTCCCAAAATGTCTTCTTCTTGTTTGCTCTCATTGTCAAGTTCACCATTGATAAAATTCTTCATGGTATCAGAGCCATCATCCTGATGGCCTGATTATCATTGTCCCTGCCTTGCTTCCGCAATTGATTCGAAGACCTAATTCAGGTTTATCTTCATTCTATCATTTTTTTATTTCTCGTCAAAAACCTAATTTCATTTTTTTTTTAGGTTTTTTTTTTTTTTTTTTTATCGATTGATCATTTGTTCTTCCTATTGCTGTTCTGCATATCAATTTCATTTCTGATTTGAAGTTGATTACACTCTTTTTGATCTCACTTCTGTATTTTTCTTCTGAAAAATTGAAAAATCTCTTATCAATTTTGCATTAAATCTTTCTTCTCAATTCATTTGATTCATCTCTTATCATGCCTGCTGATAATTCCGATTCATCTGGAAGTGATTCTCCTGATCCTTATGATATTGTTGAGACAATTGTCCAATTGAGCCCAAATCACCCCCTATACTTGCATCCAAATGATCATCCTGGGATGAAATTGATCTCCCATGTTTTGACTGAAACAAATTATTCTCAGTGGAGTCGTGCGATGACCTTGTCATTAGAATCCAAGATAAAACTTGGTATGATCAATGGATCTTCACCCCAACCTAAACCTGATTCCAAATACTCAGTTTCATGGAGTCGATGTAACAGCATGGTCATCTCTTGGCTTACTAATGCTGTGTCATCAGAGATTGCCTCGAGTATCTCCTACCTTCCTACTGCTCAACTTGTTTGGGAAGATCTTAGAACTAGATATTCTCAAACTAATGCCCCCAAAATCTTTCAAATTCGAAAAGATCTTGCATCTTTCTCTCAAGGTCATCTTACTGTGTCTGCATATTATACAAAATTTAGGAGTCTATGGGATGAGTATCATGAACTCACTCATTTAAGTAAGTGTAACTGCAATTGCACTTGTGGTCATACTAAGCAGCAAGAAGAGTTTGAACTTGTTCATAAACTGACCCAATTCCTTATGGGCCTCAATGAGAGCTTTACTGTTACAAGAGGGCAGATATTGATGATGAAACCACTGCCCAATGTCAATGAAGCATTGAACATGCTTTTACAAGAAGAACAACAAAGGGGGGGAGGCAACAATGCAACTTATCTGCATGTGCAAGACATTGAAGCATCTTCCACTGTTCTTATGAGTAAGGGAGGAAGTAACTTCAAGAATAATACCAGTTACAAAAACAAACAAAGAGGTCAATATTTCTGTGATTTTTGTCATGGAGACAGTCACAACAAAGACAGGTGTTTCTTTCTTCATGGGTACCCTGATTGGCATGCCCTTTATGGGACCAAGCCTGATCTCTCAAGAATGCCAAAGAATCATAGAGCAAGAATTGCAAGAGGTCCAAATTATAGTGCAGTAGCAGCAGTTACAGCTACTGAAATTCAACCATCCAGCAGTAATGTGAACAATGAAAGCACAAATAGTGGAAGCTCTCTGAACTCTACAAATCTTTCAGCTAGTGGAATCACCACAGCTCAATTACATCAGCTAATTCAGATGCTCAATAGCAGTACGACTCCTGATAATGCCTCAGCTGGTATGAATACATTTACTTCCACAGTTCTTAATCCTGTTTGCATGAGTTCACTTGCACAAATCACATCTGATTGGATATTTGATACTGGAGCAACTGACCATATAACATCATCCTTTCAAAATCTTATTAATCCCAGCCCTGTAAAATCATACATGCACCTTCCAAATGGCCACAAATCTCTTATCACTCACAAAGGCACAATTCACTTGACAGATCACATTACATTGTTCAATGTACTGTATGTGCCTGAGTTCTCTTATAATCTCATCTCTGTTAGTAAACTTACTCTTGATAACAAATGTTCTCTATCTTTTCTTTCCAATGGCTGTTTTTTTCAGGACCAAGTGTTGAAGAAGCCCAAGGTGATTGGTAAAATGAGTGGAGGATTGTATAGACTAACTCTGCCACGAAAATCTGCTGACAATCCCCTCTCAAATCCTACTGAATACACATCAAAAGCCTGTACTAGTACTTCTAGTCCCACATCTCTGTGGCATCTTAGACTAGGTCATGTTCCTATTCAAAAACTTCATCTTCTCTGTATTCCTGATTGTAAACTTGATCATAAATGCAATGATTTTCTTTGTGATGTGTGTCATTATGCAAGACAAACTAGAAATCCTTTTCCCTTAAGTACATCTTCTAGCATAGCTCCTTTTGATCTCATTCATTGTGATGTGTGGGGTCCTTATAGACAACTCACTCATGATGGTTACAATTCTTTTTTAACCATTGTGGACAACCATTCTAGATGCACTTGGGTTCATCTTCTCAAATCCAAAGATCAGGTTCCTATGCAACTCTCCAAATTTCTTCATATGATCCAAACTCAGTTTAATGCCAAAGTCAAAATAATTCATTCTGATAATGGTACTGAGTTCTTTAGTCAAAAAGTCACTGCCATTCTAGATCCTTTAGGCATCATTCAAACTAGCACCTGTACAGAAACACCTCAACAAAATGGTAGAGCTGAAAGAAAGCACAGATACCTTCTGGAAATTGCTAGATCTTTAAGGTTTCAAGCCCATTTACCTTTAAAATTCTGGGGTGATTGCATTCTAACTGCCACCTATTTGATTAACAGATTGCCTAGCTCTGTTCTTCAAAACAAAACTCCTTATGAATGCCTTCTTGGAAAAATTCCTTCCTATTCTCATTTAAAAGTCTTTGGTTGTTTGTGTTTTGCAACAACTCTTCACCACAATAGGGACAAATTTGCTTCAAGAGCTATAAAATGTCTCTTTCTTGGCTACCCTTCTCACAAAAAGGCATATAAACTTTATGACTTGTCCTCTCACAAAATATTCTTCAGCAGAGATGTGATCTTCCATGAACACATCTTTCCTTTTGTCTCATCTGATATAAACACTCCCATTATGTCTCCCATCACCCCTGCCACCTCTGATATTGACTGGTTGTGTGATGATAATTTTTCTCTGCCTTCCAATCCTCCTCCTCCCAATTCTTGTTCTCCTAATCCTGATTCAACTTCCTCTGTTCATCCACCTCCTCCTTCTCCTCCCATAGCTCCACCTTCTGTCCCTACAAGACCTGTAAGAAACAGAATCATTCCTGTGAAGTTTCATGATTATACAAATCTTCCTACTAATTTTACCACTCCTCAAGCTTCTACAACAACAAGGTATCCTTCTCCATACTCTTTGTCTCACTTCATATCTTATGCTCATTTTTCTCCTTCCTATTCTTCTTTTTGTATGAACATTTCATCTTATCCTCAAGCACCCACCACTTATGCTCAAGCTATCAAATATCCTGAATGGTGTGAGGCCATGTTAACTGAACTAAATGCACTCAAGGCCAATAACACTTGGACTCTTCAACATCTACCCCCTGGCAAACACACTGTGGGTTGCAAATGGATCTTCAAACTCAAATTCAAGGCAGATGGCTCACTGGACAAACACAAGGCCAGACTTGTAGCCAAGGGGTTCACTCAAATAGAGGGTCAAGATTATTTTGATACTTTTGCTCCAGTCGCAAAAATGACCACAGTCAGAGTTCTCTTAGCAATTGCCACATCCAAACAATGGCCTTTATTTCAAATGGATGTTTCCAATGCTTTTTTACATGGAGACCTTAATGAGGAAGTTTATATGAGTATCCCACCTGGATTACCTATTCCTGACTCATTGAAACCCTCTAGTTCTTCACCAGTTGTCTGCAGACTTCACAAGTCCCTATATGGCCTTAAACAAGCCCCTAGACAATGGTTTCACAAGCTGTCTAAAGCCCTTCTGGCTTTTGGTTTTAGTCAGACTCATGCAGATCACTCTTTGTTTATCCTCAACACTGCATCTCATTGCACTGCTGTACTGGTTTATGTGGATGATTTGATAATCACTGGGAGCAATTCTCAAATCATCACAGCTGTGAAAGCCCACCTTCATTCTAAATTCAAAATAAAAGATTTAGGCATTCTCAAATACTTTCTGGGGTTAGAGATTGCTACATCTGGTAAGGGTCTATATCTTCATCAGAGGAAATACACCCTAGACATCCTCAAAGACACTAAAATGGAAAATGCTAGACCTGCTAAAGTTCCTATGGATTCTCATCATACTCTTGCTGCAGATAAGGGTGATCCTTTGTCAGATCCCAGTTCTTATAGAAGATTAGTTGGTAGACTAATCTATTTAACCATTACAAGACCTGAGCTCTCTTACCCTGTTCACATCTTAAGTCAATTTCTCTCTAGTCCAAGAATTCCTCATATGGATGCAGCTTTGAAGCTTGTGAGGTATCTTAAAGGCAGTCCAGGCCAAGGCTTATTCTATGCTCCATCTGAGTTCTCTCTTACAGCCTTCAGTGACTCTGATTGGGCTGCTTGTCCCACCACCAGGCGATCAATTTCAGGGTTCTGTATGTTTCTTGGGACATCCTTGATATCTTGGAAATGTAAGAAACAAACCATTGTCTCCAGATCTTCAGCAGAGGCTGAATACAGGGCTCTTGCTAATGCCTGTTGTGAGATCACCTGGTTACTGTCTCTTCTCAATGCCTTTGGTCTCTCACATCCTTCCCCTGTTCCTCTCTATTGTGACAACCAGTCTGCTCTACATCTTGCAGCCAATCCTGTCTTTCATGAGCGCTCCAAACACATAGAGATAGACTGCCATCTCATTAGGGAAAAGATTCTTCAAGGGTTGGTTGTGACACAGTATATCCCTACTATTGATCAGCTGGCTGATTTATTTACAAAGGCTTTATCTGGTGATCGCATTATGTTTCTGTTATCCAAGATGCATGTCCTCAATCTGTTTCAGACATCCATCTTGAGGGGGGGTGATAAGGTTAAGGACTCTATTGTAAAGAATGAAGACTTAGAGGACTTAAGTGAAAGAACAAAAGTAGGAGGGTCAACTTGTACATAATTATATTCTTAAGGGTCTGTACTGAAAGATAGTTAGTTAGTCAGTTAGTCAGTTAGAAAGTGAGTCGGTTAGTTCTTGTATAAAGTTGTACAGTACACTCATTTTAAAACACAGAGAAAATTTCCCAAAATGTCTTCTTCTTGTTTGCTCTCATTGTCAAGTTCACCATTGATAAAATTCTTCATATAATTATTATAATAAACTAATACTATTAATAGTAATAGTTAATAGATATAGTAACTATTATGATTAATTAATAATTTAACTTATATAATAACTATTATAATTAACTAATACTAATAATAGTAATAGTTAATGTATATAGCCTATTTATAGTTAACTAATACTATTAATAGTAAAAACTAACTAATAAAGTAACTATTATAGTTAACTAATACTATTAATAGTAACAATTAACTTATATAGTAACTATTATAGTTAACTAATACTATTAATAGTAATAGTTAACTAATATATTAACTATTTTAGTTAACTAATACTATTAATAGTAATATTTAACTTGTATAGTAACTACTATTGTTAACTATTACTATTAATAGTAATACTTAACTTATACTATTAATAGTAATATATTAACATACATATTAACTATAATAGTTAAGTAATACTATTAATAGTAATAGTTAACTTGTATAGTAACTATTATAGTTAACTAATACTATTAATAGTAATAGTTAACTTACTATTAATAGTAATAGTTAACTTGTATAGTAACTATTATAGTTAAGTAATACTATTAATAGTAATAGTTAACTTGTATAGTAACTATTATAGTTAACTAATACTATTAATAGTAATAGTTAACTTACTATTAATAGTAATAGTTAACTTGTATAGTAACTATTATAGTTAAGTAATACTATTAATAGTAATAGTTAACTTGTATAGTAACTATTATAGTTAACTAATACTATTAATAGTAATAGTTAACTTGTATAGTAACTATTATAGTTAAGTAATACTATTAATAGTAATAGTTAACTTGTATAGTAACTATTATAGTTAACTATTACTATTAATAGTAATAGTTAACTCATATCATAACTATTATTATGAGCTAATAGTATTAGCTAATAATGAGAATATCAAAAGTCACACTTTTAGGATAGTGATGATGTGGCATCACGAAATGCAAGATTCTTTCATGATTTGTCCACGTGGCATCACCACATCTCTCTTCACCAACTTTAATATATATATATATAGATTTCATTGAGACACATACCACTAGCATTTGAAAACGTTGGCCTTAGCATTTTGTTTTAGGTTAATGAAAAATTAGAGTACAATGTTTAGAGGGTTGTGTCAATTTGAGTCTGATATTTTAATTTTATCAATTTTAAGTTCACAGTTACCAACATTATTCAAATACTTTTTAAAATAAAATAAAATAAAACTAAAACGTTATAAAATATTGTTAATTGATCATGTACCTTTCACGTCTTACTTTACGGGGAAGTGAAAGAATATGTAAATGAAATGATAATGTTAGGCTTGTGACTAAAGTTAGGGTGCATCATAAATAACATTTTTTATTTTCTATTATTTCATGTTAAGGAAAAAATAACACATTCCGTCTATAAAGATAGTGTTGTAGCTCAAATTACTTGTGTCAATAAATTATAAAATTATTTCTACTTAAAAAAAAAAAAAAAAGTTGATATTACAATTTAAGAAAAAAAAAAAAAAAGTACTGTATTAGGTTTAGTCGGACTTTCCCTCTCTCTCTCTCTCTACGTATATCAGGTCTTTCCCTCTCTCTATATACTAGTATATCATACCACCAGATCTTCCCCTTTCCCAAATTTGTTTTCCGAAGCCAAACAGATTAACAAAACGATGGAATCGCCGATTTCCGATCCCAAAGCGTCGCAGGTTCCGTCGGACTGGTTATGCTCTTATGACTACGAGTGCTCTGATGATGAGTATCATGATCAGCAGTTCGCCGAACAGGTTCAATTGCGCACTAGTACTGATAGCATCGATGTGAGTAACAAATTGTTCCTTTTTGGATTATTTTCTCTCTAAATTTTTTCATTGCTGATCTAAATTTATTTATGCATGTTGTTAGGGTTTTGATATGAGCGTCCTTCCGCCGAAAGAATATTGGGCTACCTTTTTTTACCGCAGGGGAAAGGCCCGACAGTTTAATTGACGATCTCATCCATTTGTCAAAGCTAGGGATTGAGAAATACAACCAAGAGAATGTAATTTACTACTAATTTTTTTCTTTTATAATATTTTGTTTGTTTGTCTTGCTATTCATTATCTGATTTTATTCATAAATCTTTTTTCCATTGTGTAGTTAACAAATTACCAATTCGTCAAGTATGTGAAGGCCATATATACACTTCTGGAAGGATTTGTTTACTACATTATGTTTGAGGCTCAGCAACCGTCCGACAACGCTCCTGCCACTTTTACAACTTTCGTTAATGAAGGAGTACATTTTGATGAATTCGAAGACGGACTCGAATTCAAATTCGTTCGTATGGTATCTTGCCCTAGCAAATAGGTATGCTTAAATAAAAGTCTTGATTGTGTTTAACAATTTTATTTCCACCTACTCCTGTACTGTACTGTTTAGCTAGCGGTATGTTGTTTAAAATTTTCCTTCATACTATCTAATGGGTTTAGGAGGAGGAGAGAAACCAGCCTCAACTTAATTCTGACTGCTTCCTGTAAAATTAGAAAATCTTTCAAGTTTCCTCACCCCTCCGGCACCCCCTCAATCATTTTTTCTACTGTATTACTCTCTAGATTTAGCTGGATTTACCTATTTAATTAGCAGTAAATCGGAAATTTTAAGAAAGAGAATAAACAGGTGGAGATGGGAATTTTTGCTTGATGGGAGATGCCAGAGTAGATATGGATAAGAAGAAAGTTGCATTGGGATAAGGGGTGACCGGAGAAGGAGAGAAGAAAAGGGGTTCTAAACTGATAGCATTACTAGTGGTTAAAGCCAAAAGTCTAACTTAAAATCTTTACATTTCAACTTTGGTTTACTACTATTTGTGCTTGTGAGAAAAGGGGAGGGATTTTTGCTGGTGCCATAATTTTCCCTCAACTTAATTCTGACCGCTTCCTGTATAATTAGAAAATCTTTCAAGTTTCCTCACCCCTCTGTTAAGCTATCTTATCCACAAATCTAGCAAAGCAACTAACTATGAATTAAAAATGCAAACAGCTAAATCCCTAAAGACTAGGACTTATTCAAACATAACCTAAATACTTAACAGAAAGTATTATCTTTCTTTTCATTCCCTCCCTTAAACTAGTCTGCAACTAGTTTATTTTCGGAACTTGACGAACTCCCAGCTTACTTCGGAACGTCTTGAACTCATTGAGGGTAAGTGGTTTGGTCATTACATCTGCCAATTGATCCTTACTTTCGCAGTACACCATCTCAACAACTCCTTCCCGAGTAAGATCACGAAGAAAGTGAAAACGCACGTCAATGTGCTTACTCCTGCCATGCAATACTGGATTTTTCGAAAGTTTAATGGTGGAACTGTTATCACACCAAATGGTGATGCAATTACTTTGTTCCATGCCCAACTTCTCAAGTATTCTCCTCATCCATATACCTTGACTAGCACAAGATGCTGCAGCTACAAATTCTGCTTCAGTAGTTGATAGCGTGACAATGGGCTGCTTCTTCGAAGACCATGCAACAGCTCCAGTCCCCAACATGAATACGTAACCTGAAGTACTCTTTCGGTCATCCATGTCTCCCGCATAGTTGCTATCTGTAAAGCCAACTAGTCCTTCACACCCTCCCTTCTTGTAGAAAATCCCGAGCTCAGTGGTTCCTCTCACGTATCTCAGAATTTTCTCAGCTACCATCATTTGTATGTTAAGTGGGTTTCGCCATGTACCTGCTGATTAAACTCACTGCATACATTAGGTCTGTCTGGCCTTGTTGTTGTTAAATAAATGAGGCAACCAACCATCTACTTGTATGTAGTTTCATCCACCTTGACTCCCTTTTCGTCTTTATGAAGCTTACACCCTGGAACAATGGGATTAAGAACCGGATTACAGTTCTCCATCTTAAACCTTTTTAAAATCTCTGTAGCATACTTCTTTTGACTGATGTATTTGAGTATATCCTGTCTGACCTCTGCAACACCTCTATACCCAGGAAAAATTTCATTTTTCCCAAATCACTCATATCAAATTCTTTCAACATAGAGGTTTTAAACTCAGCAAACATTGATTCATCGTTACCAGTATATATCAAGTCATCACTTTTCATGTCTTACTGCATCCTCAAAATTTAATGGATCTGATGAAGCAAACAAGGCTTGATTGTCATTATCTTCGTCATCTGAGATCCCCAACCCTTCTCCAGTAACATAATCGTTCATCCAGACAGGAGGTCTCCTGTTTCTTCCATCTTCTAAGAGTGATGACTCGCTTCTGTTAGTATCATCTAGATCTTCAATACCAGGTTGTTCTTCTCCCCCATCACGTACCACATCACTTCCATTTACTACCCCATTATCTTTTTCATCATTCCATTCTAAATCAGCAACGACGTCCTCTTCATAGCTTTTATCCCAACTCCATAACTTCTCTTCCTCGAAAATTACATCCTTGCTTATAACCACCTTCTTCGCCTTAGGATCGTAGAGCCTATATGCTTTAGACTCTTCGCTCAATCCTAACAACACACATGTAAAGCTCTTGGAATCCAGTTTTCTTCTTTTAACATCAGGAACATGGACATGCGCTAAACAGCCAAAAACCCTAAAATGTTCCACAGAAGGTTTGCTTCCAGTCCATGCTTCTTCTGGTGTCTGATTTTTCACTGCTACTGTGGGGCTTCGATTCAGAACATAGGTCGTCCAATTCACTGCTTCTGGCCAGAATGTCTTGGGGATTTTCTTCTCCGAGAGCATGCATCGAACCATATTCATCACCGTTCGATTTTTTCGTTCAGCTACTCCGTTCTGCTGAGGAGTATATGCAGCTGTTAATTGCCTCTTGATCCCATGTTCAAGACAAAAATCGCAGAACTCAGTGGATGTGAATTCTCCTCCTCGGTCTGTTCTCAAACATTTAATAGACCCATCTACTTCCTTTTCCACGCAACTCTTAAAACGTTTAAACATATTTAATGCTTATGATTTTTCTGACATAAAATAAATTCAAGCCTTTCTAGAAAAATCATCAATGAAACATATAAGACACCTCTTATTGCTATTGGAGCAAGGAGAAATTGGTCCGCATATATCAGCATGAATGAGTTGAAGTTTTGTCGTGGCCCTCCAGCTGCTTTTCTTTGAAATTGGATCCCTGTGCTGCTTCCCAATTAAACAATTTTTGCAAACTTTTGATGCAAACTTTTGATGGAGGCTTAAACTGAGGCATTCCATCCACCATCTTCCTGTATAGAAGAAGAGTTCGCAACCCTTTATAGCTCAAGTGACCGTAACGACAATGCCATAGATGGGCCAAATCCCATGTTGATGTGTACACACATTTTGACTTTTGTATTATGAGCCCTTTATCTGGATGATAGATTTTTAGCTTTCCACCCTTAATCAAAATTGAAAGACCTCTCTCTTGTAGTTGTCCAATACTCAGAAGATTGTTTTTGAGCTCTGGCACATAATAAACATCCTGTATAATATGAGTGAAGGCACTTAATTTCAGCCTTACATTTCCTTTGCCTATAACATCCATTCTTGTGTCGTTTCCCAGCTTCACCTTATGATTGAAGCCTTCATTTATATCACAAAATAAGCCCTTGTCACCACACATATGGTTGCTGCAACCCGAGTCCAGAAACCACACCTCTTCCCTTTTTGCTTCATTCAACTCTACGTAAGACATTAGCAACATCTCTTCTTCTTCTCCAAATTCAGCATAATTTGCTTCTTTATCCCAACTTGGACACTCATACTGAAAGTGACCAAGATTGTGACACTTGTAACATTCTACCGTGGCTTTGGTGAAATTTTGCCTACCTCTTCCTCTTCGCCTTCGTCTGCCCCTAAAAGAACCTCGACCTCTTTCTCCTCTCCCTCTTCCTTCTTCAACAGTGACTTTCAAGGCTTGTTCTTCAGAACTCGTCCTTTGAAACTTCTGCTCATGTACAATTAAAGAGCTTTGCAGTTGATCCAAAGAGAGGGTATCTATGTCCTTTGATTCTTCAATTGAGCAAACAATGTAATTATATTTTTCTGTGAGGGTACGTAAAACTTTCTCCACAATCTTCACATCCTGCATATCTTCTCCCAAGTTGCGCATGTCATTTGCCACCACCATAACTCTTGAGATGTAGTCCGTCACCGATTCACCAACCTTCATTTCTAACACCTCAAAGTTTCTGCGCAGTGTTTGAAGTTGGGCTCGCTTTGCTCTTGTATTCCCCTGATACTTTCTTTTCATAGAATTCCACAGCTGTTTGGAAGTGTCTTTTTGAAGAATGGTCTTCAAAATAGACTTGTCGATTGACTGAGAGATATTTTTTTGCCTTTAAATCTTTCAGTTTCGAATCTTCCAAGCTCTTTCTCGCTGCAGCAGTCAACGTCTCTCCGACAGCAGGCTCAGAATAACCCGTTTCAATGACACTCCAGTACTCCTTCGACCGCAGTAGGTTCTCCATTAACATTGACCAATGATCATAATCCCCATCAAATTTGGGAATGCTTGGTTGTGCAAAGTTTCCTTCAGCAGCCATATTGCTCTCACTTGAACTCACCAAGTGTTTCACTCTTTTACTGATCTTACCAAGCGTTGCACTCTTCACTCTTGTTAGAAACTGCGGTTCCCAACCTCTCAAAATCAGGCCTCTTGCGAGGCTCTGATACCAGCTGTTAAGAAGAAAATAATACAAGCTTAGTTTACAGGAGAGAAAAGTGAGTTATTTCTTATTGAACACTCAGGGCTTTAAATAGCCTTTGCAGCTTAACAGATAGAGATAATTCAGCTATCTTATCCACAAGTCTAGCAAAGCAACTAACTATGAATTAAAAATGCAAACAGCTAAATCCCTAGAGACTAGGACTTATTCAAACATAACCTAAATACTTAACAGAAAGTATTATCTTTCTTTTCACCCTCTGGCACTCCCTCAATCATCATACTTCTTTCGCATCGAGTCCCATATTTGCTTTGATGTTTCCTTCTCCATGATGGTTTCAAGAATTGTTCTGTCTATAGCTTGAAACAGGTAATTCTTGACCATCAAGTCCTTCAGTTTGAGCTCTGCGAGTGCCTTCTTGTTCTCCTCCGTCACAGTCGCTCCAGCTGCTGGCTCAACATATCCCGTCTCTATCAACCCCCAATACTCCTTGGACCTCAAGAAATTTTCCATCAACATGGCCCAATGACTATAATAGCCATCGAAACGTGGTAGGGAAGGTTGAATGAAACTTCCTTCACTCTTCGACATTCTCACCTCTTGTGTTTAGCAAGTCAAAGAAAAGATTGCTACTCTCCTTTTTCTCTCAAACAACCAGGCTCGTATACCAATTGTTATGAATAAAGATGACAAATTGCTATTTGTTAAGAGGAATACAAACTCAACTACTTTATTTAGAAGCACTACTCAAGCTTATATAGCTTCAGTTCTAACGGAAATACTAAAAAGCTGCTCACGTTTAGCAACTAGTTTGCTAAGTGATAATCACAACTTGAACAAGTCAAAAACAAGTCCTAAAAACTAGGATTTATTCAACTGAAACAAATTAGACGGTATCAACAAACCCATCTAATGACTACCTAACCATCCTACAATTCAGCAAAGGCCACGCTTTTCATTTTGCTGGTGCCATAATTTTCACTCAACTTAATTCTGACCGCTTCCCGTAAAATTAGAAAATCTTTCAACTTTCCTCACCCCCTCAATCATATTTTCTACTGTATTACTCTCTAGATTTAGCTGGATTTACCTATTTAATTAGCAGTAAATCGGAAATATTAAGAAAGTGAATAGACAGGTGGAGATTGGAATTTTCGCTTGTTGGGAGATGCCGCCGGAGTAG
Organism: Campanula takesimana; assembly: GCA_026119855.1. Taxonomy (NCBI): domain Eukaryota; kingdom Viridiplantae; phylum Streptophyta; class Magnoliopsida; order Asterales; family Campanulaceae; genus Campanula; species Campanula takesimana. The sequence goes on from JAOWBW010000206.1 coordinate 1,450,711, forward strand.
ATATGGATAAGAAGAAAGTTGCATTGGGATAAGGTGGGGTGGCCGGGGAAGGAGAGAAGAAAAGGGGTTCTAAACTGATAGCATTACTAGTGGTCAAAGCCAAAAGTCTAACTTAAAATCTTTACATTTCAACTTTGGTTTACTACTATTTGGGTTAAGTGTTACATTTTAAATGGGATCCGTTATCCGTTTAGAATTTATTCTCTAATTTATATTCTGATTTGGGTTGATTAATATGTTGAATCTCTTATCTGTTTTGTAGGGTAACAGCTAGCTGTTGTGGAAATTGAAGCTCAAAAGAAAATCAACTTTTTTATATGGATGCAATGCTAGTATGGATATGTGATAAGTTGGAAAACCTGAGAATTGTGTGTTTATTTATTAGAATGTTGGTAAATTGTGATTTCTTATTTCGTGACACTTGTTTTCTATGACGATGCCTATCTCTTTTGAAGCCTTAGGCTTCAACTTTCAGAATCTCTCTCTCTCTCTGGTGTGTCTCTTCTCTGGTTTCTCGATTCAATTAGTATTTTGAGTTGGTGGTTTAACTTAAATTTATTTTAATATGCATACTTAGTGTCTGTACACAATCACCTTGGTGCATATATAGGTTCCTTTGCTAGAATCTCCATGTCCAGACATCAATATTGGTTTATTACTTTCTGCTTTGAGATTGACCTTAATTGGCTTCATGTAGTCCACCAACTGGGCTAGTTCCTGCTTCTATGAGCACAACAATAGGAAGACCTTGATCCTTAGTAGGTGTCATGACAATTTGCCCCATCATCCCTTTACTATTCTATAAGCACAATAGGAAGATTTGATCTTTAGTAGGCGTCATGTCAACTTGCCCCATCCTCCCTTTACTGCGTACTCTCTCCGTTCCATCTCAAATTTCCGTTTATTTTGTTCCACCTCAAATGGGAAAAAATCTTCGTTGTTCTTGCCCTCATTCTTTCTTAATCACAATACCAATTGAATTTTGGAATTTTTTCCCTAAGGCCCTCAGTCCCAGATTCAATTACACATAAATCCTGGCCCAGATTAAATTCCAGATAAGGAGTTGGGTCCAGATCAGAATTCCCCATACACCCCTAGGGCTACGTTGACCAGTCAAACTAAATGCATAAATACCAAATTACCCTCACTCTCAAACATAACAGTAACCACTATTCCTCTCCCCTAATTCAACACACACACACACACACACACAATCTCTCTCTAAGAAAACATAAACGGCGCACACGCACTGACGCGCACACACCAGCGCCAGCGGTTTTATCTACTCCGGCGAACATCACCCCCATGTCGGACCTCGTTTTCTTTCTCCGTCTCCGACGATCTCAGCCCCGGAGACTCCAGTTTCTCCGGTGCCGTTTCCTCTTCCGTTTCCCTCACTCCGATCTCCTTCTCCGGCGAACGTCACTTTCTTCGATCTCTCTAGATCTGGCCGCCGGCGACCTTACACCTTCGTCCTCACCATCTCTCTCTCTCTCTTCATCTTCTCTCTCTCTCTGTCGCTGTCTCTCTCTTCGTCAGATCTGTCACAGATCTGGATTTCCGGCACCGGCGACTTCTCTGGCGCCGTCATCACCGAATTCTGGAGTAGTTGATGCTCAGTCGTTGATACGCGAAGAAATCATCATTTTCTTTTTCCGACGACGTCGATCTTGTCGGCACCTTCAGATTTGGACTAGATCTGTTCAGATCCGTCCTCCGTTGTTCATGTTTCTAGAGTTCATGGAATTGCAATAGTTAGCGACTAATTTCACATTGATTTTAACTGTGTTTGAAGTCGGTTTGGAGGTGGCTTTGGGGGAGGGGAGGCTGGGGTAGACGTGTCCAAAATCTAACCGGAACCGGCTAACCGGAGGTTTTTTAACCGGTCAAACCCGGCTAACCGGTTAACCGTGAACCGTCTCAACCGTCAACCATATTTTCAAGGTTCGGTTAAGGTTAGTCCATTTTGATAACCGTCAACCGGCGGTTATAACCGGGAAGCTAACCGCCGGTTCAACCGTCTATACTAACCGTCAGTTTCTTACCATTTTCGAGTTAGTTTTAAGAATTACAGTCAGTTTTTTTAACAATTTCAGTCAGTTTTTTAACGATTTCAGTTAGTTTTCTAACAAAATTGGTGTTTTTATTTCATTTTCAGTTAGTTTCTTAATGATTTTTAGTCAGTTTTCTAACAAAATCCTAAAAAACTGTTTCTTTTTAAAATAAAAATAAATAAATAATTGAAAAAGTCTCATAACCGGGTTAACCGGCAAAACCGGCTTAACCGGTTTAACCGTTAACCGGATAACCGTAACCGGATGTGGCGGTTAGAAGGTTACTCCACGGTTAGGGATTACCGGTAAAATTAACCGGCGGTTATAACCGGCTAACCGGCGGTTAACCGGCATGGACACGTCTAGGCTGGGGTGGGGTAGGGTTCATGGCGGGTTGGGATTTGGGAATATGGAGTTGGGGTGCTGAGAGAACTTCAAAGGAGGGGACGGTGGACTAGGTGGGATGGCTAGTAGGGCAGATCTTATGAACACATGTTTCAATGAGACTGAATAAAAGTCTTATAATAGACATTATTATTCATAAGAGCAAAGTCTTATGAATAACTTCAAATAAGACTTTAGTCTTATGAACATGTTCATAAGACTTTGACATTTATATGTTAAATGTGTTAGTTATAAGAGTTTGATTGCTGTTTGACCAAGTTTGACTAAATTTGACAAAAAAAAAAACTATTATTTTTGTAAAAAAAAACTATTATTTTTGTAAAAAATGAAAAAAATAATTTTTGGTAACTCTTATATGATAATTATGTGCAAGTTATTAATGTTTATAAGACTTCTTGACTCTTATAAGAGTCAGTTATAAGAGTTTGACTGCTGTTTGACCAAGTTTGACCATTTTTTATTTTTTTTTGTAAAAAATGGAAAAGTGTTTTTTTTTAACTCTTATGTGTTAGTTATAAGAGTTTGACTGTCGTTTGACCAAATTTGATTAAAAAAATTATTATTTTTTTGTAAAAAATGAAAAAAATTAATTTTTGTAACTCTTATATGATAATTATGTCTTAGTTATAAGAGTTTGACTGCTGTTTGACCAAGTTTGACCAAAACATTTATTATTAGTTTTGTAAAAAAATGGAAAAAGTGAAATTTTTGACTCTTATGTGTTAGTTATAAGAGTTTGACTACTGTTTGACCAAGTTTGACCATGATTGACCAAATATTATTAATATCTTTTTCTAAAAAAATGAAAAAAACAATTTTTTTAACTCTTATATGTTAATTATGTGTCAGTTATAAGAGTTTGACAGCTGTTTGACCGAGTTTGACCAACTTTGACCCAAAAAAAATATAGTTTTTTTTTGTAAAAAAATGAAAAAAAGTATTTTTTGTAACTCTTATATGATAATTATGTGTAAGTAATAAGAGTTTGACTGCAGTTTGACCAACTTTGACAAAAAAAATTGTTTTTTTTTTTGGTAAAAATGGAAAAAGTGATTTTTTTTACTCTTATGTGTTAGTTATAAGAGTTTGACTATCGTTTGACCAAATATTATTAATATTTTTTTCTAAAAAAATAAAAAAAAGTATTTTTTTTTACTCTTATATGTTAATTATGTGTTAGTTATAAGAGTTTGACTTCGGTTTGACCGAGTTTGACCAAAACAATAATTTTTTTTTCTAAAAAAAATGAAAAAATTAATTTTTTTGACTCTTATATATAATTATGTGTAAGTTATAAGAGCTGACTATGATTTGACCAAAAAAGTAAGTATGTGATGAGATATGAGGGCATTTTAGTCTTCTTGCATGTTTTTGCTGGTGAGGGGTGGGAGGAGATATGAGGGCATTTTAGTCTTATTGCATCTTTTTGCTAGTGAGGGGTGTATGAGGAATTTTTCATCTGGATTTTCCTTATTTGGGTTTGAATCTGGGCTAGGCCCTAGAGTCCAAGTCCCATTGAATTTTACTATAATTTCCACTTTTTTTCTCCTACTTTAATTTTCATACTCGCAACACCTCACTCTTTCTTAATCACAATGCTCTAGAAGCTAGTCCAATTTGAGGTGGAGTATTTTTCGTGATTTCCTGAGTAGTGTCAACTTGCCCCATCCTTCCTTTAAAACTGATATAAAATTATGTAATTTTGTTTTTAATATGAGAAAATATTATATACTGTGTCATTTCAAAAAGGCTAAATTAATATTGATTACTATTATGGGTTTTGCTGAAATTGGAATTCTTGATTCTCTCCCTTATTATATGTTGATCAAATGAGACCGATGACTCTTTGAAATTTCAAGTTACGGAGTATTTAGCATGTGGTTGTTCAAGACATCCTTTGATAGCTTCTGAATGTCATTTGGTTTCTTGCATTGGTGTTGACACTTATTATTAAGAAAAGATAACTTGGTTGAGCCGAATTGATCCCCAATGAACCTCGGGTTCGAATACAATCGTTGCTTATTTCGTTCTGAAATCTGCAAGTGACGGTGGTCTTCTACATATCCTCAATTCCGCTTCTTTTATCTCGTTCTGAAATCTGCAAGTGACGGTGGTCTTCTACATATCCTCAATTCCGCTTCTTTTATCGTTTCAATCCCTTCATCTTAATATGCATTACATCAGACTATTTGCCTCTTTTGATTTTGTTGGTAACTTTCAAAGTCAGCCTTAAACCTAATTGATTTTGCTGGTGTATTTTAAAACGGAAGATTAAGACTTGAGACATGCATAAGCCCAAAAATCTGAGATGTTGGTTATGGACTTGACAACGGTTGAAAATCATTGCATTTGTGTAAACAAGTAACAACTTTAATAGATTAAAGTGAGTCTCAATCTTATACTCCCTCCGTCCCAGGCACTTTTGGTTCCTTTGCTAGAATCTCGACCCGGAGCAACATTGATACCATGATAAAGTCTGAGTAGCCCAGGATTGTTGAGAGTCAACACCGACTCTCGCTTACTCCAGAAATCTCTAGGGCTTTCTAGAAAGTTCTACGAAGCTCTAGATGGAGAGGCATAAAAAGTTCCAGATTTGAAGAAGAGAAAGGCCATGGAAGAATGGAAGAAGGTTCCGGACATGGCTTGGCAGCCGACTTGGATGGAGAATTCTAGAGGGGAATAGTTGTTTCTTCCACCGACATAGTAGTAGTATAAATATGGGTGGAGTCTTTTGAGTGTTTGTATCACTTTGTTAGAAGTGAGGGAGTCAACCGTGAGTTAAAAGAGTCCAGTGTGTTGGACTTCTTTGAGAGAGTATCCAGTATATTAGTATCTAGGATAAGTGTGCATTAAGCACTTGTACCTTGTTCATTGTAAGTATAAGTTAAGTAATAATAATAGTGTGATTATTATTACTTGTGTGGTTCTCCAATTTGGTACCGAAAAACCAACAAGGATCATTATATAGCCAAGCATAGCTTGTTAATTCCTAATGTGAGATATTGTCTCTAACACGAAATACTGCTCCTTTATTCTCATTTATATCTAAGGAAAGTTTAATTAAATATTAATGTCAATCTAATGATTCAATTAAAATTTTAAAAATTATTGTTGATAAATCATTTAGTGATTTATCATTAACACTTTCTAAAATTTCACTAGAATGATTTGATCGACTTTAATATTTGATCAAAATGCATTTATGTTGACCAAAACAGTCTTATCTCGTAAATCCCTACCACCAAATACTTAAAAAAGGTCGATGTGATTAAAAATTATTCCTTTGGTACAAAACAACAAGCGAAGGTGCAATAGGTCTTTGTCGCTCGGATCAACGAGCTTAGGACAAAAGATGTAATAATCTCAATTGACATGGTTGAGATGGATGCCTTGAATCTGAGTTTGAAATATTTTGATCGGGGTTATGCACCGAAGCCATGCGGTCACAATGCGCCCGAATCATGTGCAGTCAGCAAGGCTGAAAGTTTGGTTTTTGGCGGAGATAGCACGCGTGCAAATGAGGCCAACCCATAACACTGAATTGTTTTGAGCATTTCACGTATGACATGTTGATCAGTTTGTAGCTAGGGTTTTCTAGTTCCCTAAGGATTAGTTATAGCAGACACAACTATTATGTAATTTCTGATTTCTTGATTTCAAAATCAAGTTTCATCAACAAAAAAAAACTAAATTTCCTAATTTTTAGATTTTTTTATTTAGATCTCTTGAGTATACTGAGTGGTTGATCAGTCTGAAATCTGTTATTGGATTACCATATTAATCATAGATTAAGATAGATCCCCATAACATTAATATTAACACATACTACAAAGTTTCATCAGAGATGCCTTAACATTACAACCTTAAGAGTTGGGAGTACCAAGTTGTAACAAAAAGGAATAGCTACATATATTTTGGCTTAGAGCATAATTAACAAGTCTTTTTAGTAGTCGCGTTGTTAAACCCTAAACGAAAGACCAGTTCAACAACATAAAAGCTAGGCAGTCTTCATCATTTACAACCTTCCAAGCTATGGCCTGCTCGTATGAGATCGGCCTTCCCCTGCTGGAAGATACACAAAACCCTGAAAACAGATTCAACATACAGCAGGTTATTGCTTTTCGTGTTTTTTTCTTTGATACGGAGTTTATGGGAACAGAAAAGAAAATTAGGACGTCCCCAATTGTAAGTCCCGTTTTTTTCTTTGATACGGAGTATTAAGGTTACATTATAAATTTTGGAAATTCAGTTATTTTGAATCCTTGATTGTGGAAATGGGACTAACTTTTAAGACCAATTAAGGAAACGGGACTATCAAAAAAAAAAAAAAAAGTCGAGTCTCGGCAATAACAAAGTATGTATATATCTTTCAGAAATGCAGTTATGATCAATTACTGAGCTCAACTGTTCGAATCTCAAGGGGGCGGGGACAGTAGCAAGGCCGTGAATTTATGAGAAGGGGGGTCAAGATTGGTTGCCATATACTAATCATATAGAAATTTGGAATAAATTGGGTAGGGTAGTCCAAAATTTAGAGGTACTAAAATGACATTTCTCAAAGGCAGTTGTAATCATAAAAAATAAATAAATCAATAACTGCTATACCTGCTGCATGATCTTGGAGAACTCGGACAGGAGAGTCAATATACTCACCATGCACCTTTAGTAACTGAAATATCATTTCAGGTTTTCTCATCAGGTTTCACCAATGTACAACAGACAATGCAGAAACGGGAGTAGGTCAGTTGTACTTTTCTTCCGAGGATGAACTAGATCTGCGACAACTCCATGTCTATGCATACTTGAAATATTTACTACTTACTGCCTTATGTATAAACACTAAGTTGTTGTACCAAAAGTTGTATTATGTCGGGCTTAATGTACGTACATACCTTAATAAGTCAAGCACCCGTAAATTATCACTTCATGTATTAACATCAAGTCAAACAGTCAAGGTTTTCATAAACTCAAAAAGTCAAGGTTCTCGTTGCTTTGCATAGACATTGGATGGAGATTACTTTATTTTCTCCTTATATGTGCTCAAATGAGAACCACACAATTGTGTGAGAACTTGTGATAACCAAGCATAACCATTAGATTAGAATCAAAATCAATAGTCCAGATTATAAATACATTTGATACACTTGGATATAGTACTTAAATTTTGATATTGCACTTGGATACAGTAGCTAAATAAGTACTGTATCCAAGTGTTGCACTTGGATACAGTAGCTTAAATGACTAATGTATTCAAGTGTATTTTGAAAATTATCTATTGTATCCAAGTGTATCTATAATTTCGACCCTTGATTTTGTATTTAATCAAACAGTTATGCTTGGTTCTTACGGTTCTCATTGGAGCGCGACCATATATATATATGTATATATATATATATATATAACCTAAAATATTTAATACTTAAATCAACACACACCGCGTATGGTTTTTGTAATAGATTCTAATAATAGGGTTTGTGAAAAAATTATTCTCCTCATATAAAATTTGGCCTCCTTTATCTCTTGCTCATGCATTTTTACTCCAAAATCATTCCAGTTTTTCACAAGTCCAAAATCACTCAAGTTATTCACAAATCTAAGTATTAAAGAAATTTGATACTCGTACTACTTAATAGCTTATGCAATGACAAAATTCAATGCCTACAACTAAAAACACTAATATTATCTTTTTCTTTTTTTATTTGAAATCATGTTATTATTTAAGTATTATTGGTCAAAGTATAATGTATATAATAAATATAACTTGAGATTCGAGTAATATGAGATATCCATCTAAAACTTCATGAAAATGAATTACACATCACATGACATGTGTGATGTTACTATGGGTTTAATAATTTTGTTGCGTTAAGTTAACTACTAAATTAGGTGCGATGAATTTGCTACACTCAAAAGAGAAACATTTCTTATATTATTGTTTAAATATAAAAATATCTCATAATAATAATAATAAATAAATGAACATGTAATATATATGTGTGTGTATAAATTGTTTGAAGTTTGATGCATATCTAAAACATTTTATCATAGTGAGATACTGGAGTCCATTGTCGAGGTTTGTTGTTGTCAGCATTGCACAGTCCAATTTTTCGCGACGTTCATTCCAAATCGTGAAGTTAGTTTAAAAGCGTTAAAGACTTTTCATTGTGTCGAAGTATCGTACACTATAGGGGTAGAAAGAGTATCATGCCGCGCCTGGACATTAATCATTATGCGTTGAGGTCATTGCCTTGCCATTATACCGATTGTCACCTATTTGTACAAACATATTTAGACCTTAATTTGCGAGCTAGAGTAAGTAGAATTCGTATAGGATCATTGAGAGCTAGAGTAAGTAGAATTCGCGGACGAATTCTTTTTACGGAGGGAAAATTGTGACATCCCGAAATTAAGCACAACGTTTTGGAACGGATTAGTATGAATTGGTGGGACCTTAATATTTTTGTATGGGAGCTGGTAATGTTTATGGACAGCAAAGTGGTATAAACGTGAGATTTTATAGTGGTGGGACCCATGTTGTCTCATCATTCCTTATTGACAACAATTGTATTCTTAGCTTGAGGTGTAGCATTTTAGGCCATCTTAGTGACTCATGTTCTATGGCTGGCTTAGTTAAAGTTATGTTCAGTAGAGAGAAAGAGAAAACATTGTAACTTTCCTTTAGTTTATTCGACAGAGAGAAATCTCAAACATGTATTTAGGTTTTGTCAAGTTAAGCCGAGATGAGCGTTCGTATTTTATTTGGTGCTCCACTTTTAGCAGTTTTGAGGTAAGGGAGACTACGCAGTATCAATTCCGTGTCATTTCTTTTATACCCGTCTTATCGTAGTACTCCATTTTATTGATACGTATATCATTTGTTCGGAGTGATTTGATAATTGTTTTGATATTGAACTTGGTCCGTAAATATTACGGTTATTTGAAAAGCATGCTTTATGTGTTATTATGCTCAATTATGAGATTTGTTATATGGAACAATTGCGATGTAGCTAATTATGTGACGGTCGCAGTGGACTCGGTTATTGTTTGTGTTGGGTCCGGCTCCGTCGAGGGCGGCCAACAATTCGGTTAATTTGGTTAAGCCACTGGGCCCGAATATAATTAGTACATCGGACTGTAAAGTATGATTGATCAGTTATTCGGTTTATGAAACGGGTCTTATTGGCATGTCCATATTTATAATTTCATGGACAGTGTTATTTGGTGTTTGTGTTCCATTGGCTTCTGTGATATTGTGTATCCCCTTTCTTACTGAGCCCCCCAGCTCACCCCCCTCTAGTTTGACTTTTGTAGTTGACCGAGGTTCGAGACGGGATATTTGATTCGGAGCAGTTTATAGAGCATTTGAGATTATAGTTAAGCTTTGTATAGTATTTCAGAAATGTAAATTGTACTATTTTGATATTTATGGAATTATAATTTTCGGGGTGTTACACGAACGGTATGGGACGGTTGTAAGTAATTAAAGCACTCGAGTCGATTTTGTTAAATTTGTAGAACCATTGAGATTTTTGAAAAGTTTGAATTTCCTTTTTGACTTCGTACTTGTTGATATTCCTTTGGGTTAACTCCTCCTTGTGACCGGAGTATTTTAGATTTGATTTCAAGGTACAATTATTATATATTGAGGTTATAGTAAGTGAGATTGAGAATGTTATGTATGGGTGATCATCAAGTTAAGAAAAATATTGTAAGCGTAATTTAATGTTATTTTTGTGGATTAGTTTGTGTGAAAGGTGACGTGGCCGTACTGTGGGACCATAAAGTTAGGGACCAGAGTTTCGTGGCGATTCACCAGGGTCTCTTTCCTCCTCCCTTTTCTGCTCACTCGTAGGGGTCCGGCCCCCCAGTTACAAACTAAACCAAAAATAAAAATAAAAAGATGAAGAAAAATAAACTAAATATACAATAAGAACGTAGACAAATAAACACCGTTTTCCGGCAACGGCGTCAAAATTTGGTAAACTAAATCGTATACGTACTAAATTATACCTGGACTAAGTTCTAAAAATATATAAATAGGGCAAGTTGAATAACGGTTATTTGTTTACATAATTGTCATTTGATAAGATTTGGGAAAGTTTGTATTTTAATTAAATCCTACAAACATAAATTAAACTATTTTGAGCAAAATCAATAATTAAAGAACACTTTAGATTTGATTACGTCCCCACCTAATTATTCAATTATCATCGGTACATCTTTTATCTTTTTTTTTTTCCTATTCACTTGATCACGGGATTTATTTCAATCTCTATTTCTTCTTTCGGGATAGTTACTAGCAGTGACACACTAACTAGAAACCCTAATTAATAATTAAACATAACTGACACAATCTAGATTCAAAAATTAATTGCTTGATTGAATTAAAAAAAAAATAAGATCAAGAACACTTTTTACAATTATTTTATATAGATAATTGTTTAATTTACCCACTTTACAATTTACCATGAAACATGCATAAATCATAAAGTTGCCACGGTGAATTTCTACATTGGCACAGTGAATAAAAAATTATAGCAGAGATTTATTAACTAGGATAATCAAATTGATCAAGTTCATAAACCCCAGCAATAAATATAGATGAAGCACAAATAAAATTATGAAGAGAGAAAACAAGATAAAAATAAAAATACATCAAATTAATAAATGGGGGTCAAGAAATCAAATCCAAAGCTTGGGTTTAATTCCCCCTGAAAAACTATACAATCTTCATGGAAGAAAGAATAATAACCCGTCCCCCGGGGCATAGCTCAGTGGTTAAGGAGGGGGACATAAGTTGTTGAGCTGGAGGCATAGAGTGTGGGTTCGATTCCTGGTGGGAGCAATTAGTGGCAGGGCCGAGCAACCGTAAGTCCTGGCACAACGGAGCTCTCCGGGCTCTTTTCCGGGGTCGGACCTTCTATTGTGTTATCAGTTGACATGTGCTCAAACCCTGGCTACTGAGGCACATCCCGCGATTTAACGGGTGGTAGGGAAGAGGGACCGGAACTACTACCCCCAGGAGTAGTTGGCGGAGCTAGGCCGAGCAACCGTAAGTCTGGCGAAGTTGGTGAACCTGGGCATCAAAAAAAAAAAAAAAAAAAAATAATAATAACCCAAATCTATAGTTATTGTTGTAGACTGGGCCGCCTCAAATTTGTAGAAGTCTAAGAATAAGAATAACACAAAATAAAGAAAACCTAATCTAAATACCTAACAGAAACCTAATTGAATAAGAAAAATAATAAAAGAAAAGGAAAATAAAGAAGAAAACGGAAAGATCGGCGCTGATGGAAATCCATGGGCAGGTCTTCAACTAATTTTGCATATCAGCCCCTGAAGTTTTAGATTTTTGCATTTTGGTCCTCAAACTTTCAAAACAGTCCCTGATCTTTCAGCACTTGGCAAACTGGGCTGCTGATGCTTTGGTAATGGGCCCAGGCCGCCTAACTTCTTCCTCCAGCTTGGTCCGCCTTTCCTTAGTCATGGGCCACTCAACCTTGCTGATTGGGCCTGCTCTTGACTTGGTGAATGAAACTTGCTCTTGGGCCGGTTCTCTTAATCTTGGGCTACTTTGACTTCATTAATTTGGGTCATTCAATAATCTTTTCTTTATTTCTTTTCACCCCAACAATTAACCATCCTAATTCCTAACTATCCGTCCTGATTAACTTTCTTTTACATATTTTTTTGGACAACTTTTTACCTCACAAATAATTACATTGGGAATAAATATGAAAAGCATAAAATAATCCCAAATTATAATAACCTCATAAATATATTTTTCCCAAAAATACAAAAAACTAGTGTTACATAAAAACTAATGTAAATTACATAAAAACCACTATTCTAGCTCCTAAAAGTTTAGGAATTAATGATATAAAATATGTCTCATCAGAAGTACATTATATTTTTGAGATCCACTAAATTTGGAGAAAATTTTGGGAGAAATTAGTTTTTCCATAAGTTATAAAAAGTCTTGTTTTTATATGGATTAAAGTTTCGGGTTTAAGGTTTAGGCCTTTTAGGGTTTAAGGCTTAGGGTTAAAAAATAGACTTATTATAAGTTATGGAGTGACTAATTTTCTCCAAAACCAACTCTTAAATCTGTCTTCAAATATTGTAGGATTTTATTTTTGCGTAACTATTATATTCAACCATTGTTTCTTTTAGGGGTGGAAATGGTTCGGTTTAGCTCGGTATGCTTATAAAAATCATGGCATGCTATTGCTTAAATAGGTGATTTAAAAATGAGGAGTATATTTCCTACCAACTACAGCTCTTGCCCCGGAAACTATTCTTAGCATGAACACGTAAATTACACCTCCACCTAATTTACTTAGGATGCTACAAACCAAATTACTCCCTCCGTCCTAAAGTAAGAGTCCTACCCATCATTTACACGCTTATTAAGAAATTATGGAAGTGATGTAAATGTTGTGAGTGTAAAAGTAAATTAGGAGAGAAAATGAGTGGGAGGGAATAGTAAGTTGGTTGGTGTTGTGAGTGTAAAAGTAAAGTAAGAGAGAGAATGAGTGAGATGAATAGTAAAAATTCTTTGCCATTTTTGGAATAGGAATCTTACTCTGGGACGGACCAAAAAAGAAAATAGGACTCTTACTCTGGGACGGAGGGAGTATTACATTGTGTGGGTCCCACATGCTAAAGAAACACCCCCTTCTTTTAGTTGAAGCCGTCTACCTAGGCTTTTTACTATAATTAATTTTATTTGTTTTTATCCGTCTCAAAACGTCGTGCTTAATTTCGGGATGTTACAATTTGCATTTTAATTGTTACTTTTTCAATAAAAAATTGTTACATTTTAGATATAATGTTACAATTAAAAATATAAACTGTTACAATTGACGAAAAAATGTTACATTCATTTTTTATAAAATGTAACATTAGTTTAGTTTGTCAATCTTATGTTATTTTTGAAAGAAAAAAAGTGTTACATTAAAAAAATAGTGTTGTCAATCTTTATGTTATCTTAATCTATTACAGCAAAATTGTGGTACATTTGAAAGAAAAATAAATGTTACATTTGAAAAAAAAAAGTGTTACATTTGAAAAAAAAGTGTTACATTTGAAAAAAAAAAGAGTGTTACATTCCTTTAAAAAAAGTGTAACATTAATTTAGTTGTCAATCTTTATGTTATCTTTAATTTATTGAAGCAAAATTATGGTACATTTTTTAAAAGAAAAAAAGTGTTACATTTGGGAAAAAAAAGTGATACATTTCGTTATAGAGTTTTTTGCCAATCTGACACGTGTACTATCAGATTTTTGCGAATTCCTACATGTACTGTCAAAACTCCCAATGTAACTTGCGTACTTTGATTTATTAACAATTTGACCGAGTTTTTTAACTGGTGTTAAAAACTTAACGGCATTTCACAAATATGTTTCAATGTGGTCATTAAAATTGGTTTCTTTGCAATGTGCTCATTCCACTGACGGAATTGTCTAATTTCTAATTGGAATTGGTCATTTACTATAACATGACTAAAATTTGTTAAATACTTAACTGGTAATACATTAACAAACTTGTAATCGCAAAATTTGCATACCCATTACACCCGTACAAATCAACACCATAACCAACCTGTACAAAACCACACACTCACAAACCTTCTTCTTCTCCATCTTCAAACACAGCCTTCGACCCGCCGCCGCCCCCACCACCACCGCCACCACAATAACCCACCAATCACAAGCATTCAACTTTGAAACCGAATCAGCTCTCATAAATAGAGAAATCAAATCTGTACAACAATGGTTTAAATCTGTACAACAATGGTTTAATTTAGGGCTTACATTTTAAATGAAGAACAAGGGTTTAGAGATGGAAACATCAAAATCGCAGATCCGCAGTTGGTGCAAAAATGAAAGGAGTTCACCCAATTTGATGGAGTTTGGTCGGAGAAGAAGCTCTTGCCAACGGTGACTTCATTAAAGAAGGATCTAGAGAGAAACAGATCTGAGCAATCTGAACGAGGTTTCCAGACAGATTTGGGTGGAAGAAGCTTCGCTGGCGATGGAGCTTCGTCGGAGAAGGCATGGAGCCGGCGACAGAGAAGATGGGGCACAGTATAAAGGAGAAAACTGTCGGAGTAGGATTGGAGAGATAGTTTGCCGAAGAAAGGAGGTCGGCGCGAGGGAACGAGTGTGTGTAAATGAGGGAGGGGAGGGGAGGCTAGGCCATTTTGCCGTTATCATCGCCGTCGTCATCGCCGTCGCCGTCGCCATCGCCGTCGTCGTCGCCGCCGTCGCCCCCGGAGAAGAAGCATTTGCTTGTTTAGAGAAAGAGAGAACGAAGTGGTGTGTGTGTTTTTTAGATAGAGAGAGTGCGTGAGTTGGGACTAGGAGGAGGGTGGGTGTATTAAATTTGACTAGTCAATCAATAAATGGAGGGTAGGGGTGTGTGGGAAATTTGGATCTAGGGGCCCTTGGGTAAAAATTCTGTTAAAAATTTAACAATTCTGTGAGATGGATGAGGACATTGCAAATAGAAAAAACTTCAGTGACCACATTTGAAAAAAAAGTATAAAAGGCCGTTAAGTTTTTAACACCAGTTAAAAAACTCGGTCAAATTGTTAATAAATCAAAGTACGCAAGTTACATTGGGAATTTTGACAGTACATGTAGGAATTCGCAAAAATCTGATAGTACACGTGTCAGATTGGCAAAAAACTCTTTCGTTATAATAAGTGTTACTTTTGGTGAGAGGAAAAAAAGTTGAGGTAGCATAAAAAAATTGGCAAAAAAAAAAAAAAAAAAAAAAAAGAAGACGGCTCGGCTCGGCTCGGCTCGGCTCCGTGCGCCGTCGCACGCCATGCGTGCGACCACACGGGAGACAAGCCCTATTTCCTTTATTTATGTTCACATCTTTCTTCCATTACTTATTTCACGCATGAACATTTTCCTTTTCAATATAATTTCTAAACCATAAATTTAACTTTTTTCCTTAAATAGTGTATATTACACAATAATAAAAATATTGTAATCAACTTAAAAAATCCACAAATAAATTAAAGAAAGATAAGAAAACCCACCAAATATAGTTTACTCTACATACACTGTAATTTGTTTTTTTAGGAAATGAAACGGTAAATATTAGTATATGATTTTTTATTTTTTGTTTTTCTGTCTCTAAAAATGCTCATCACTGATAATGTATTGAATCCCGCTCAACTACAAAATACACTAATAAAATAAGCTAAACTAAGTTAAAATGAAGTAAAACTAAGTTTAAATGATGCAAATATTAATTAGACTATAAATGACTACTCCCTCCGTCTCATAACAAGCTATTCATACTGTTTTGGCGGTCAACACATATCAATTTTGATTAAATATTAATGACAATCTAATCATTGTAATAAAATTTTAAGAATTGTTATTCATAAATCACTTAGTGACTTATCAATAACAATTTTTAGAATTTTACTAGAATGATTAAATTGATATTAACGTTTGGTCAAAGTTTATTTGTGTTGACCAGTCCAAACGGATAACTTGTTGTGGGATGGAAGGAGTATAAAATAACCATTTATCAATACTCATAAATGAATGGTAAAAAAAAAAAAAAAAACTTTTTAGTGGAACGGAGAGAGTACTTGCCTTTAATTTTTTTCACTACCATCAAACAAACTGGTAAGGAAATCAAGTTAATAAAAAGTTAATAATAGGATATGATGTAGTAGCACCAAGTTACTAGAACACTAGTCAACTGAACTAAAATTCATTTAGCAAGTCTAAACTAGTGATAAATATCAAATAATAGGAATCATGTCTTACAATAGTGATAAATATTAAATAATCTCAATCATGTCTTCAAATATTAAATAACTAGTACTCCCAATGACACGATGACAGTAGAGAATAATTATAGAAATGAAAGTAAATTAAATAGGAATAAAAAAAGAATATAGACATCAGAACCCATCCAATTTCCTAGTTCACGTGAAAGCGTTAGGAATCTATATATATATAATGGTTGAAATCAACGAAGCCCCTTTCTAAATCAATTTCCCGCTCAAACACTACATTCTAAAAATAGAAATCTCGGAACAATTCATTCTCGAAGGTGATATGTCCAAATCCATATGTAGGGCTGTAAACGAGCCGGGGTGTCGAGCTCGAGCTCGTTTAAAACTTATCGAGCTCGAGCTTTTATCGAGCTCGAGCTCGAGCCCACTTGTGTGTTCGAGCTCGCGAGTCGTTATCGAACTCGAGCTTTAACGAGCCGAGCTCGAGCTTAGGCTTTTTTCTATGAAAATATGTTCTTGCCGAGCTTATCGAGCCGAATCCGAGCTTATCGAGCCGAGTTCGAGCCGTTCGATAACAAAAATTCAAGGTTAACGAGCTTATCGAGCCGAACTCGAGCTTTTATCGAACAAACGAGCCGAGCTCGAGCCAGCTCGATAACAAAACGAGCTTGACAACTGGTTCGAGCTCGACTCGAGCTTCATGCTCACTCGAGCTCGAGCTTTGACGAGCCAAGCCCGAGCCGAGCTCGAGCCAGCTCGGTTCGTATAACAGCCCTACGGGGGGCATATGTACCTGATTCCTGACCTGGGTATTCGAAAAGTTGCGTGATTTATGGTGTTATACGCTCCTTCTCGATATCTCTCATTGACTCCTCGATCTCTACTCCCTCTTCAGCGTCAGTCCCCCAAAAACGGGTTCTACTATTTGCACAACAAAATCGTGTAAACAACCTAGGGAATATGTAAAAGACCCTTAAAAGACTAAAACATCCATTAAATGTTAAAAGTAAAAAATTCAATGTGCTCCATGCTACTCTAGGGTCTTCTCGGTTTTTGTTTTTTTTTTCATAAACTTTTTCTTGTTTCTCTCATTTTCCAAACAAATTGAGAAAATGACTCATTTCTTGTGTTAATTTTAATACTCACATATTATCCGATTTATATTACAAAAATATAATTAATTTAGTACGATTATTTTTTCAAATATGTTTTAAAATTATAAATATATCTTCTTATTTTTTTTTTTTTAATAAATGTATTCTCCATCTGTCACATTTTAAGAGTCAAAAATTTCGTAAAAGGGTGTCTCATTTTAAGAGTCAAAATCCTAAAATGAAATGTGGGTCCTACATGTCATACTCATAACAATTATCCACCAACTTTTCTCTACCATATTTTCTCTCTCCTGTCCAACTATCAACACTCGTAACACATCATCTTTTTCCTTAATTTTTAAACTCACCCATTTTTGACTCTTAAAATGGAACAGATTGAGTACTTATATTTGTAGTAAAAAAAATTATCAATTAGAGGTTTTTTTTGTAAAAGAGTATTAAATACATTAATTTTATTTTGGTCCGTCACAGCACACTTGGAACTTCTATTTATTTTTACTAAAATATTTATATTCTCCCTCCGTCCTAGCTCATTTTCTTAATTTTTGAACTCACCCATTTTTTGACTATTAAAATGGGACGGAGGGAGTACTTATCTTTTTTTTGTAGTGAAAAATCATTAATTAGAGTTCTTTTGTTAAAGAGTATTAAATACATATAAATATAGATTTATAAACATAATATATATATATATATATATATATATCTATATATATATATATATATCTATATATATATATATATGGTCGTGTTCCTGTGAGAACCTAAATATCGTGAGAACATTGATACATTAGGTAAAAAACTAATATATCCAAGGGTTCAATTGGATACATTAGTTTTTTACCTAATGTATCCAAGTTTTCACGGTTCTCACGATATTTAGGTTCTCATTTAAGCGCGCGCGCACACACACACACACATAGATGTATATATATTGCACTTGGGTACAATAGCTAAAGATGCAATAGCTAAATAACTATTGTATCCAAGTTTTTTTGAAAATTGCATTTGGATACAATAGCTTAAATGACTAATGTATCCAAGTGTATTTTGAAAAGTAACTACTGTATCCAAGTGTATCCATGGTATTTAATCAAACGGTTATGCTTGGTTCTTACGGTGCTCATTTTAAATGGTTCTCATTGGAGCGCAACTATATATATACCGCTCTAATAAGAACCATTTAAAATGAGAACCCTGAAAACCAATTATAACCATCGGATTAGAAACAATGCAAAATCAAAGGTCCAGATTATAGATACAGAAAATACACTTGGATACAACACCTAAAATTCGAATATTTCACTTGGATACATTAGCTAAATAACTATTGTATCCAAGTGTGAAAAGGAGCTACTATATCAAAGTGTATCCATGTATTTATAATCTGGACCCTTGATTTGTGTTTAATTCAGTGGTTATACTATTATTAGTTAACTATTACTATTAATAGTATAAGTTTATTACAATAGCTAACTACATAAGATAACTATTACTATTAATAGTATAAGTCAAGTATAATAGTTACTATAAAGGGTAACTAATACTATTAATAGTATTAGTTAACTATAGTAGTTAACTATAGAAGATAATTATTACTATTAATAGTATTAGTTAAATATAAAAGTTATTATATAAGATAACTATTACTATTAATAGTATTAGTTAATTGTAATAATTAATTATATAACATAATTATTACTATTAGTAATATTAGTTAGGTGTAATAGTTACTATATAAAGTAAATATTATTAACAATAGTATTAACTAATTATAATAGTTACAATATATTGTAACTATTGCTATTATTTGTATTTTTTTTAAACAAAATACTTATTAGTTTTAGTTACTATATAGTAACTATTACTTTTAACTTATTATTTACGATAAAAGTTATTCCCTCTGTCTCATAGTAAGAGTCTCTTTCCTAAAATGGCAAAGAATATTTACTATTCATCTCACTCATTCTCTCATACTTTACTTTTATACTCACAACACAAATCAATTTACTATTTCCTCCCACTTATTCTCTATCTTACTTTACTTTTACATTCACAACACTTAAATCACTTCCACAATTTCTTATTCTCCGTGAATTTGAGAGGTAGGACTCTTACTCTGGGACGGAGGGAGCACTACTTAGGTAACCATTATCTTTTAATTTATTATTTAAGCTCATAATTACTATAATGTTAACTATAATTAAAACATTATTTTCTTAATCAATCAAAAGTAATAATTGACATCATTATGAGACAAACGAAGTAAATTTTTAAAAATTTATAAAGTTATTCTTAATAAATACTATTAACCAATCTTAATATCTATTTTATACTATAGTAAATAAAACTATTTCCACTATTATTAAAAAATCACAAGTAGATTTATATATATCTTTAAATTTATTTATATTTATTTAAAATATTTAATAATTATATAATGTAATAAATATTCACGCACAGAAGAAAACACCAGTGCGAAGTACGGGTTAATCCCTACTCCCTCTGGTCCAAAATAACTGTCACTTTTGGACCAAAATTTTGGTCCAAAATAATTTTCACTTTTGAGCTAAATGTCACTCTTATCCTTGCATTGAAACTTGTTCTCTTTTATTAATTATCTTAGTGTGAGACATTAATGTAAGAAAGTTGCACACTTAATAAGGGTAAAGTTGAAACTTTTGTCACTAAGTCATGATAGTATTACATTTCTTAAGAGTTGTGCAAATGCAAAAAAAAACAGTTATTTTGGACCGGAGGTAGTAGTTGTTTAATAATTATTAGAGCAATTTTATTGTTACCTTTGATAATTATCTCATTTTCCTTATTAAAATTCACATGATATATTTTAACTAACTATAATCAATGCCCCTAAACTCTAGCTTTGTGGTTTACTAGCATACATTTATTATTTATTGAGAACACCAAAGCAATGATTATTTTTTTTCACTTTTACATGAAAACCATAAAAAAGATGTTCAAATAGAATTGTGGTTGTGCAAATAGAAAAACCCTTAAAAAAATGATGCATGTAAATAGGCAGAA
Source organism: Campanula takesimana (assembly GCA_026119855.1). Lineage (NCBI taxonomy): Eukaryota > Viridiplantae > Streptophyta > Magnoliopsida > Asterales > Campanulaceae > Campanula > Campanula takesimana. Next base: position 1,471,102 of record JAOWBW010000206.1, read on the forward strand.
ATGTTATCAAACCTTGAGACTTGAGAGTTTGAACTCCCAAAGATCATGCCTCTCTATATCTTATCTCCTTCCCTATTCACTGTGTTTTGTTCAATTAATTTTTTTTAAAAAAATCATTACTCTGTATTTGAAATAAATCAAACATATTGAAATAACATTATTCAATTAAGCACTTCATACTGTTTCAAGAACTTCTTTTCTTTTTTTTTTTCTTTTTTATTTAAAAAAAAAAAAGAAAAAAAAAGTAGTAAACTTCTTATTTGGAGAAACGAGAGGTAAAATATATTTTTTTTAACATGCATTGAAGAAGGACAAAAAAAAGACAAAAAGGAAGAAAAATGACTGGAACCGACATTTTTTTATCATAATGGTTTGGCAAAAAAATTATAAATAAAAAGTCATATTGATAAATTATACTGTAAACCATTAAAGTGGAAAGAAATACTGGTTTCAAAAAAATGAAAAAGAAAAAAGTGGAAGGAAATACTTTCCTTAGCTCACTCACTTTCTAATTGATGTTCTCCAGTACCAATTCTAGACACACCCCTTAAAATCTGCTTTCCATCATTCCATCTCCAGTACCACGTTTACATCAAATGGTAATTTAAACCCAAAATCATCTTATTCCACTAAATAAACCACCACAAAAACACTAAAACTCAAACTACTACCCAAATTTTGAAAACCAAAATCAAAAACCTAAAAATTGAACTAATCACAGAAGCAAATCCGAGAGAAAGTACCTAATTTGCCTCGGCTTTTTTCTCCCCAAATTCACTCTCCTCGTACACGTTGATCCCTCCATATCTGTCGTCTATAGAAGCATCATTTTCTTTGCCTTCACATTTTCGCCCAATATCCACCCTTTGGCCGCTGGATCTTCCTAATTTTGTTCAATCCACACACCTGTTTCAAAGAAGCATAAAAAAGGAGAGTTAGATTCTTGATTGTGTGATTGTGTTCTGGCTTATGTGTGTGTTTTGGTTGTTTTCTCTCTCTACCCTACCCATCTGTCTATTGGGTGTATCTGTGTGTGTTTTTTAACCGTGTGTGTATGTGTGTGTTTGTGTATGCACGTGAAGAAGAGAGGAAGAAGAGGGTGATAGGAAAAGTAAATTACCAAAAAAAAAAAAAGGTATTAAATGGAGAGGAAAGAGTAGGGAGCAAGTGTTTTGTTTCCCAAGTTTTTTCTTGTAAAACGTGTAACTCTTTGGCTCTTCATATCCATTCAAACGGTTATTACAGAAATCAGGCCTAAATTAATATCCACCGACCAAGTGTTTTCTTGTAAAACGTGTAGCTCTTTGATAGAAATGGTTATAGATTTACCATCAATCTTGAAAGAAATTATAGATATGCCATTGACCAATGACCATCTTGTTATTATATATTGATAGATATAGATGGGCTGGACCAAGCCCACCAAACTCTTATTCTTAAATTATTATTCAGTCCTAAGAGTGCTGCACTGTTGCAAAAGCGGATCTTTTCAAAAATGGTAAATTGCAATTTAGGGCCTGAACTTGAGGAGAGGAGTTATACGGGGACTCACCTCTTTTTTTTTTTTTTTTTTTTTTTTTGTCATATAAGGGCCTAATTTATGAATTTTTCGTCAGTTAAAGATTTTTTTGACGAAATACATTAAAAAAACCAGTTAAGTGACATGTGCCTCATACGTGATTAACAAGGTGGTTCAAATGTAAGTAGATTTTTCATTTAAGGGAATTAAATGAAATTTTCTAAATTAGAAGGATTGAAATAAAATTTATTTTATTCATCAAAAAAATTATTTAAAAATTATTAAATAATCAAACTTTTCTTTCATATATATTAATAATCATTTTTTAAGAGACTAAATAATCAAACTTAAAATATATATATATATGTGATATATTTTTGAAATAAGAAAAAAAACTACACCCATTATCATCTCTTCAAGTTATTCATAGGACCAAAGAGCTTATAGCTTAGTGGTGTGTGGGTGAGTTTAAGGGTCTTCCTTAGGGGAGGTCCTGGGTTCGACTCCTGCGGAAGGTGTGGAGAACCTTGGTTACTAAATTTTCTGAAGAGGCAGTATCATTCGCTGTAATAGGTTCTAACGCGGTGAAACTCCGCTAGGAATTGTACTAGACTAGACAATAGATCTGTAATAGACTTAATAGGAGTTTGTAACACGATGGCAATTGCCTTGAATGAATGATATCTAACCAGCTTGTCAAAAAAAAAAGTGATTCTTAGGAGTATAGGAAAAATCAACTTATATGTGATATATTTTTGAACTTATGTGAGCTTTAAAATAGAACGAATCAAGTAAAATTTTAAGGATTCTATCTTTAAACTACTCACACCGTCCCATTTTAATCTACAAAACAGTGTAAAATTGACAATTGGATTGTACTTCGATTACAACATTTAAAAAAAATACTCCATCCGTCCCAGAGTATACGTCCACCATCTCATTTACACGGAAATTAAGAGATGGTAGATGTGATGTAAGTGTTGTGGGTATAAAAGTAAAGTAGAAGAGAGAATAAATGAGAGGGAATAGTAAGTTGATTGGTGTTGTGAGTATAAAAGTAAGCAGGAGAGAGAATGAGTGAGAATAATAGTAAAAAAAAAATCCATTTAAGGAAGTGGATATATACTCTGAGACGGAGTGAGTAATCATCTAAAGCTAAAATAAAAGTTTGTTATTTCACCATAATAGTTTAAGGTCTGCTCCCGAGTTTTAAAAATGAAAGAAAGGAAAAGAAATGGGAGGAAGTCTAATATATTTTCCTTCGTAAGGTTGCTCCCGAGTTTTTTAAGAAGGAATTGGACGGAAAGGAAAGGAAAATTTTTAAGATTTTCCCTCCTACACAATCCTCCCTAAAGTGGGAGGAAATGGAAAGAAAGAAAGTCTTATAAAACATTTTTTTTTTGATAAACCTATTTTACCCCTCTAATATAACTCTCTCTTTCTCTCATTAAGGGTACAAGTGTAATTCACTCTATTTTCCTTTCTTTTCTTTCCTAAACTCAAGAGCACATCTAGATGATGTTGAGTTCCTTCCCCTCCCCTTCCCTCCCTTTCCTTTCTCTCTTTTAAAAACTCGGGAGGGGAAGCTCGAATGATGTGGTGGTGTGGAAACGAAGCATTTTTGTTTGGAACTGATGTTGTTTAGGTTTTTTAAAGGAGTAATTTCTCAATTAAATAACAAAAAAGTGGCTTTCATTTTATTTTAAAAAATATATATGGAGATATAACTTACAGAAATTTTAGTGTAAAATTATTATGAATATTATTAAATACAGTTTAGTTATTTTTAAAGCAATTAAACAGATTTTATTAAAAGTTTTGAATGAAGAGGCGTATTTTGTAAGCTTCATTGTTTGACGTTTCCATTTGGAAGGAGAATTAAATGTTGGAATTTAGTTTTTGTAAAAGTGTGGTTTGACCGACTTTTGACCAAGAATTCCATAAGGTTTCATTTTATGAAAATGGAAATTAATTGCATATTTATAATCTACATTTGGAGTAGATTAACGTGGTATATTTATTTTCTCAAAACCAATTCCGGATGAATGAGAAATTAATGTCCAAAGTATGCAAGTCGAAATGGGTTTATGAAGAGTTGGAAATGTGAAAAGTCATTTATCCCACATTGGTTGGAAGATGAAAAAGATGAGAGTATTTAATATGGCTCATCTAAGAAGGTTCCAATCAAGTGTGGACTTGGGCTTCCTAGCCTAAGTGGGCCTTTGGGCTAACCATGCAAGCTAGTGGGCAAGTGGGTTGATTTTGGGCTAGCCCAAAATTGACCTTTAACCCGCGAAGGGCGGAATGGGCTGTTTAGGGTGCACTTTGCACTTCGTACGCATCGGTCGCTGGGAGCTTGGGAGCCTTTTTCTTTTGACAAAAATTCCCTTCAAGTCCAGAAGTTCCAAACATCCAGTTAGTTCGCCGTAGTCGTTAATTTGGAGTGCTCCTATTAACGACTGTTAGTCGTTGTATCTTACGAGAAGACTGCCATCACCGTTAGCACCAGTGCGGGGCAATTGTTGGGTTCCGTAGTAACATGCGCAGCAGAATTAAGCATTTAAAATTTTAATGAAACCCAAAGCTATAGATCCGTTCATATGATTATATCAAATACATGTAATATGAATACTTGAAAAACTAACCCTTGATGACTTTGATTTCTAGCCTTTGAACTTTGTGGAGATTTGAAGACTTGATCACGAACTCAAAGCTTGAACACGAACTTTGAAGATGATGATTTTCACCCTCTAGCGGTATCCACACCACGAATGAATATCAAACAACTTCTTGATCTTGGTTGCTAGACCAAATTGTGAAACACACTTTCACAATTGCAAGAACTATATGGAATTTATGAATATTCTTGTTCTTCACTTTTGGGATCTTAGAACAAGAAAACAACCTCTCAAAACCCTATGGAGGCACTCACAACAACATGTCTAATGGCTGTAAAAAGGATCCTTAAATAGGTCCTAATCCTTAACCCTTAAGGACTTAGAAAACCTAAATCCCGTCACCAAATTAGGCAACAAGAAATTCTGGCCGACTTGACTGGCACGGTCGTGCCCTACAATCTGGCACGGTCGTGCCATCTAGTCCGCGTGATTTCCCCAGCCGCCCATTTTCGGCACGGTCGTGCTTGGTAATTTGGCACGGTCGTGCCAATCATGTCGACAGGTTTGCCTTGGTTTGGATTTATGGCACGGTCGTGCCATTTTAAGGCGCACGACTGTGCCAGAGCCAAACTCTGACATTTTTCCATAATTCCCATATAGTCCTTTACGATTCATTCTATTTGTGTGTGACCCTATAGGATTACACTAAGTTGGCAATGGGCTCAAACATGAACCCATAAGATATGATTAGGTTCTAGCAAACCGTCATACCTACCCAAATAGTGTAACTAGATACAAGTTCGCATTCCTTTAGAATATATCACAATCCCTTTGTCCACGATGTCATTGAACACAAGTCATGGTCAAACGGTCAACTTGTTTTTGTTCAATACTTTCTCGATTCCGAATATGTTTGTTGGGTATGGTTATTATAAACCACTCCTATTACCTAGATTTGATTGATCCCATAACCTTATTTTTACTCTTTGTGGACTTTAGGATATATTGTAAGAAGTACTTGTACTTCATTTAGAATAGTCCATCTTTTAGTTTGTTAGGCTTAGCAGATTAGGACCCTAAATTTTTCTAAGTTTGGAGATATGTGGCAAGTACTCAACCTACCTCACTTTAACCTACCGCACTCCTACCTACCGCATACACACCTACCGCACTACCTACCGCAAACCAACCTACCACATTGAACTTATCAAAACCAACTCTTAACTTGTTTCAACGAAAACTTCCGCTGTGCATTTTATACTTGACCGCGTGGTTTTCATCTACCGCAAAATTCAAGTATAAGCATAAAGGTTGAATTTTGAAAAAGGGTTGAAATTTTAAATAGGCTATTCACCCCCCCCCCCTCTAGCCTCTTTTCATACCCTTGTTGTGTCTCTGGGACCAACAATGTTGATAATTCAAATGCTATTGATCCAATCAATCCATTTGAGTCCGGCCGAACATTTCATCAACATCATTCCTTCGAGGGGCCCAAGCTTGACATCTCTCCGAAGAGGGACAAATCCATTTAGCTTATCATTCTTCCCTACGTGAATCCGATTACGCCAATCATACCCTTTATAACTACCGTGTTAAGGTAGCGTTTGAATATGTCAAACATAATGTTCATCAAGTGGAAGACTATAATAACTTCATGTCTAAGGATTCAAATGACATAACTAATATGAGATATATGTACGACATAGACCATGACATAAATCTCATACAGCGGGTCATGTCCAGTACCTTGTTCCAAACAAGTACCCATAAATCTAACATGATCATCCCATGATCATTTAGCCTTTATACTAGTACTTAACAAGTACTAGGGACGGAGATTATTATAAGTAAACATGAACAATAATAATAATCAAAACATCTCTTTATTGATATGAAATAAATGATAACAATTACAACGTTTATTAAACGTGCCTAAGGAACCACTACCAACAATCTCCCACTTGCCCTAGGCCCAATCTCCCATGTATCTAATACCCATGGACCTAACATGACCTTCATGTTTAGCTTGTGGAAGTCCCTTTGTTAGCGGGTCCGCAACATTGTCATCAGTAGGTACTCTGCATATATTTACGTCACCTCTATTAATGATTTCACGAATCACATGGTAACGCCTAAGTATGTGTTTGGATTTCTGATGTGCCCTTGGTTCCCTTGCTTGAGCAATAGCACCATTATTATCGCAATAAAGGTCTATTGGATTAGCAATGCTAGGAACCACTTCAAGTTCAGTTATGAACTTCTTAATCCAAACAGCTTCCTTTATAGCATCCGATGCAGCAAGATACTTAGCTTCTGTTGTAGAATCAGCGGTTGTACTCTGCTTGGAACTCTTCCAGCTTATAGCTCCACCATTTAACATAAACACAAAACCCGATTGCGATCGACTATCATCTCTGTCGGTTTGGAAGCTTGCATCTGTGTAAGCACTTACAACGAGATCATCTTCCATTCCTCTATAGACCAAAAACGAGTCTTTAGTCCATCTCAAGTACTTAAGAATCGCTTTTACAGCCATCCAGTGATTTTCACTGGGGTCGAATTGGTATCTACTTGTCATGCTTAAAGCATAAGATACATCCGGCCTAGTACATATCATGGCATACATGATGGACCCAATTGCCGAAGCATATGGAACATCATTCATTTTCTCACGCTCATCTTTTGTCTTAGGACATTGAGTCTTGCTTAGAGAAACCCCATGTAACACTGGCAAGGTTCCTCTCTTAGAATTTTCCATGCGGAATCTTCTAATGACCTTGTCAATGTATGTACTTTGGCTTAAACCAAGTAGCTTCCTTGATTTATCTCTATAGATATTAATGCCAAGCACATATGCGGCTTCACCCATATCTTTCATTGCAAAGCACTTTCCTAACAAAGTCTTCACAGACTGAAGTGTAGGAACGTCGTTTCCAATGAGCAATATGTCATCCACATATAAGATAAGGAATAGCACTATGCTCCCACTAATCTTCTTGTATACACAAGGTTCATCTTCGTTCTTGATGAAACCAAACTCTTTGACCGATTCATCAACACGGAGATTCCAACTCCTAGAAGCTTGCTTCAATCCATAGATGGATCTCTGCAATTTGCATACCTTAGAATTTTGCTCAAAACTTTCTGGTTGTGTCATATACACATCCTCTTCTAGTTTTCCATTTAGGAAAGCGGTTTTGACATCCATTTGCCATATTTCATAGTCATGATATGCGGCAATGGCAAACAAAATTCTTATAGACTTGATCATTGCTACAGGCGAAAAGGTCTCATCATAGTCAATACCATGAACTTGCTTATAACCTTTCGCTACAAGTCTAGCTTTGTAAGTATGCACCTTCCCATCCATGTCAGTCTTCTTCTTGAAGACCCATTTGCATCCTATGGTTTTCACACCTTCGGGCGCATCAATCAAGTTCCAAATTTGATTTTCTTGCATGGATTGCAATTCGGATTCCATGGCTCTAAGCCACTTGTCCGAATCAGGAGAAGACATCGCCTCTTGGTAGGTTCTAGGTTTATCATTCTCAATGATTTCCACCTCATTACTATCCGTTACGAGAAATCCATATCTCTCGGGTTCGGATCGTACCCTACTAGATCTGCGAGTTACTTGTGTATCTTGAACAAGTTCCACAACTCCTTGTGGTTCTTGTTCTCGTTCCACTATCGGTTCAATGTTATTTTCTGGGTCTTGAATTTCTTCAAGATTTATTTTACTCCCACTAATTTCTTTGGAGAGAAATTGTTCCTCCAAAAAGAAACCAGTTCGGGCAACAAACACTTTGTTGTCCTCTCGGTTGTAAAAGTAATATCCTTTAGTTTCCTTAGGATATCCCACAAAAATACATTTGTCAGATTTGTGTGCTAGCTTGTCGGAGACAAGTCTTTTGACATAGGCTTCGCAACCCCAAATCTTCATGAAAGAAAAACTAGGTTTCTTTCCGCTCCACATCTCATATGGAGTCTTTGGAACCGATTTAGTTGGAACTTGATTTAGTGTGAAAGCAGCGGTTTCTAAAGCGTAACCCCAAAAGGATATTGGAAGATCAACTTGACTCATCATTGATCGAACCATGTCTAACAAAGTCCGATTCCTCCTCTCGGACACACCATTCCATTGTGGTGTTCCGGGTGGAGTCAATTGTGAAACTATTCCACAATTCTTTAGATGATCATCAAATTCATGACTTAAGTATTCTCCACCACGATCTGATCGAAGTGCTTTAATACTTTTGCCAAGTTGTTTTTCTACTTCATTTTGAAATATTCTAAATATCTCAAATGCTTCACTTTTATGTTTCATTAGGTAAACATACCTAAATCTACTATAATCATCCGTGAAGGTTATGAAGTATTGAAATCCTCCCCTAGCATTGCTACTTAATGGTCCGCATACATCGGAATGTATCAACCCCAATAAGTCGCTTGCCCTTTCACCTAGCTTGGTAAAAGGTGTCTTGGTCATTTTTCTAAGAAGACATGACTCACAAGTATCATATGACTCGAGGTCACATGAACCTAAAAGACCGTCCCCATGGAGTTTTGAGATACGCTTCTCATTAATATGACCAAGACGACAATGCCACAAATAAGTGTGATTTACATCATTAGGTTTAGATTTCTTGTTTACATGATAGACATTGTCATTATTTTCATTCTTGACATCCAAGATATAAAGGCCATTAAATGAATTAGCAATACCATAAAGCACATCATTTAAATAAATAGAAAATTTCTTATTCTCAATAAGAAACTTAAAACCTTCATTATCCAAACAAGAAATTGAACTAATATTTCTGCTTAAATCCGGAACATAATAACAATTGTTCAAAACAAGAATTAATCCGGAAGGTAAAGTGACTTCATAAGTCCCTACGGCTAATGCAACAACTCTTGCTCCATTCCCCACGCGTAGATCTACTTCACCTTCTTTAAGCAGTCTCCTATTCTTTAGTCCCTGCACATTTAAACAAATGTGAGAACCACATCCGGTATCCAATACCCAAGAATCAGTGGTAGAAAGGAGAATATCTATCATATAGATACCTGAAGTCGACGCAGCCTTGCTGCCCTTCTTCTTCTTTTGCTCTTCCAAGAAAGCCTTGCAATTACGTTTCCAATGGCCAATTTCTTGACAATGGAAACAGATTGCATCCTTTTGTGAATCAGGTTTTACCTCAGAAGCCTTGGCAACCTTTGCCTTGCTTATCTTGGGTTTGACAACTTTTGTCTTACCCGTTCCTTTGGCACTAGCCTTCTTCCCATCATGAACCAAGAGCACGGGAGAACCTTTCTCCACAATTTTCATCTCTGCAGTTTTGAGCATCCCATGCAACTCAGAGAGATTCTTATCCATTCCATGCATGTTATAATTCATCACAAACTGATTATAACTTTTAGACAATGAATTAAGAATGAGATCCGTGGATAACTCCAATGGAATTGGATAACCAAGTTTCTAAAGGTGCTCCACATAACCTTTCATTTTAAGAAAGTGAGGACTCACTTGTTGCCCTTCATTCTGTTGGGTTTTGATGCATCATGCGCAGCGGAATAAATATATAAATCAAACACCCAAGAGCCATGGATCCGTGCAAGTTGATTAAATTAAATACAAGATGAAAGAAACTAACCCTTGAAGATCACATCCATGAACACGGACTTTGAGGTGCTAAAGGAAACACCCTCCATCGGTATCCACACGTCGAACGGATATCAAGAACACCTTCTTGATCTGGATTGCTAGACCCAAGGCTTGATGAAGAAACGATTTCTTCGTCGGAATTATTTTGCTATTTGATTATTGTATATTGATGATCATGATTCATCAATTAAATAATCCTACCTCTCTATAATTTATTGTTTCTAAGGATATAGGCGGCCTTATTCAAGTCTTTCATTTAGAAACTCTTTCACAATGAATTATATGTTAACCACATATATTAGACTAGGAATAAAATTACGCTCCCACTAAATTTATTGTAATCACAAGTCTCATCTTTGATGAATTCAAACTCTTTGAATACCACATCAAAATGAAATTTCACTCCTAGTAGTTCGCTTCAATCCATCTCATGGATTTCTGCAACTTGCATATTTTATTAGAATTTTATGGATCAATCAAAACCTTTTAGGTTGTATCAAACACATCCTAAAATAAGTTCCTGTTAAGGAATGTAGTTTTTGATATCCATTTGTCATATTTCATATTCAAAATATGAGGTCATGACAACTTCAATTCTAATGTTCTTAAGTATGACTGTAGGTGACAAAGTTTTATGATAATCGATATTATGAATTAACTTCACTCAATTAGTCGTGCTTAATAATATGCACCTTACAATCCATGTCCGTTTTCTCCAGGAAAACTCATTTTCTATCCCATGGTTTTTAGGCTTTAGGATAGAACAATTAAGTTCGAAACTTGATTATGATACATGGATTGCATCTTTAGATTTTATAACTCCAAGTCATTGATCTAAATTCGGAGCGGTGATTGCATCTTGATAGATAATAAGTCAATCATTCTCAATGATATCTTCCTTATTACTTTCTATTACGAGAAATCAACATTTCTTATTATAGATAGTACCCTATCATATATGCAAACAACTTGAGAATACTTGAACGAATTTCAACAACTCCTTGTGAAACTTTGTTCAATATTCATCTTTAGGTTCTATGTCATTTTCTGGGTCTCGAACTCTTCGAGATATATTTTACTCCCACTAGTTCTTTAGAGATAAACGATTTATCTAGAAAGTGCTTATTTGGAGTAACAAACGATTTGTACTCTAAAGGGCGTAAAATTAATATCATTAATATATCCCATAAAATTACATTCATAAAATTTAGGTGTGATTTTGTTCCAGACAATACTTTTCTCAAAAGCATCACATCACAAATCTTTATGAAAGACAAACCAAGTTTTCTTTCATTCCATATCTCATATGGCGTCACGAACCTTCTTAGACGAATCTCAATTTAGTGTAAGCGCAGCTGTTTCTAGCACATAATCCAGAGGGTTAATTAAAAATCAGTTTGACTTATCATGAGGTGAAAAACTGCATTTTACAGACAATATGTAAACTTCTGTTAACAGGAGCCGTACAGTTCATACTTAGGCATACGCTTAAATAGCAGCCGTACGGTTGTTGTTTCCACATTCTGTTTTTCTTATTCTGCAGACTTTCTGCAGAATTCTCATCAAGTCCAAGGCTCAAATATTAATTACTTTGATCTAATCAGAGTACATCAATACTTTTGCCATGAGGTATAGAAATCCTTTCTTAGCATTGTTACTTTAATGAACTACATACATCAATATGTATTAATCCAAAAGAGTACTTCCTTCTACTACCATTAGTAAAAGGCGTCTTCATCAATTTTAAGATTCACATATATCACACGATTCGAAATCTTGTGAATTTAAAAACTCCGTCCCATGGAATTTTAGATATGTGTCTCTTATTATTAATATAGACATCAATGCTTTAATAATGTAACGCTTACATCCTTATATTCGGATTTCCATTATTTACGTTATTATTTTGTTCTTCCAAGATAAGGATATAAAGTCCCATTTATATGATTAGCAATACAATAAGGCAAATCATATTTAATGGAACACTTTCTTATTCGAAATAAGAAATATCCATAATCTTCTAATGAAGAAACCAAAATAATATTTCTACTTAAAATAAGAACATAGCACCATTTGTTCAAAATAAATATGAACATATTAGGTAAAGACACTTCGCAAGTTTCTATGATTAATGTTGCAACCATTGCATCATTATTGCCACATAGGTTAATCTTTACCTTCTTTAAGTAGAATTTTAACATAAATACTTGAAGTGGTAGTCCAACTACCCTTCCTTTTGATCTTTTAATTCAAATTGTAATATCACCAATGGTCAATCCTATTGCCAAGGTACAAATTATATTCTTTGGATTTTAGGTTTTGCCACAAATATTTCTTTTTAGGCTTGACAACTCTTGTCTTGCCTTTACTTTAAATCCTTGTCCTTATTAACCTTTAGAGTTTGAGAGGGTTTTAATTTGATGTTAAGACATAGCATTTTAAACATCAAATGTCTCTCATGAATTAATATAAAATCTGTTGTTAGTTCTAAACTAACTTGATTACCAAGCCATCTAAGGTAATTAATATGTCTCTCCATGTTCGAAACACGAGAACTTATTAATATACCTTTCAGTCATCGCATGAATGTTAGGCTCTAGTCAATCTCAAACTCTTCTTGCCTTTCTTGCTTGTAGGAACGCTTCCTACGTGATTGCTTATCAAATAAGCATCCATGTGCTTCAGATACTTCTAAAGTTCTAAACATATGGTAGCAAGTCATAAGACAATTGACATCTATAGAATCATCCACATGTTTCTAATCAATGTCTTTGTCAATCCTTAAGCACTAGGTTTCTTAGAAATAGGATTTATTAAGAATTCATAACTTCCGATCTTGCTTTAGAACAATTCTTAATCTCATGACTAGGTCATGGAGGTTAATCTTATTCTTCTTAAAATGGGGTCAATCGCAGTAATTATACATGATTATAGTTTAAGACATTCTACAAAATATGCAAACAAATATACAGATATATTTCATACCATTATCATTTAGAGACATTTAATGTATTTCATAAATACTCCCACTAAATTATACACCTTCAAATACAACTCTTGTATAATATAATTTAAGTGGGCTAAGATCCATATTTCACTTGATCTTACGTCCGCGAGGACAAGATGCATAAGACCAAGCTATTTAGGTAGATAACTCCTTATCAATCACATCATTTGTGACTCTTAGATCCTTTATGAGATTTTAGACATCTTTTGTCTAATATGTTTTAATCTCATCTGTGCCTTAGGCCCATAACTCTTATGATAGCCTAATTAAGTCAAACCACGTTAAACGTATAGGAACCACTCTTTCACTCATCATGCTCATACACTGATAGAATTAATGCGCCTCGCGATGGTTAGAGCCCGCATAAAAATACCCGGTGTACTCACGTGTGTTTTAATAATGGATTGGCACATGACTTAAGTTTTAAGAAGGTTTATTTGCATAGAGATATGCATCATATATTTAATTATGTCCAGCATAATATAATATAGTCTTTGCATAATTTATGTTAACTAATCTAATTAATTAACAGAAGTAAAATCTTGTGATTTAATTATGAAGCAACTTTATGGGGACGGAATCTAAATTATCTGTAAACTATTTACAGATTGGATATTTCATTCACATTCCTAGAAACAAGGCGCAAGCCTGCCATTGGTCCATGCAATGAATTAGTCCAAATTTAGTTTCCTTCTCTTGCAAACAATTTGCACTTTATATAGGGTAAATTCTGAAACTTTGAGATTACGCCAATCTTAAACTCCTTTAAGATTGTGATCTCATTAACAGTTTGTGCTTCTGAACTTAAATCTGTTTCAGGAAACACGGTTTCCAAAACCAGCCATCTAAAAAGATTAGAACCAGAATTTTTCCAAACCGGTCACCGCAGAGCATCTTGAAATTAAGGGCACAAATCGCACGACCGAAACTAAGCCAAAAGGCATCCACATTTTCGTGCTAAGATCAAGAAACCAAGTAACTTCTCTATACGGTCGAAACTAAGCCAGAAGGCATCCACATTCCCATATAGATTTGTCACATGTCTCAAGACCCTTTCATTGTCTCTTAATCTCACAGATTACAATAATTCTAAACTCTTTGGAACTCTGATTTCTGCACCTTTGTGGATTAAATCATATTTCAGGAAACACGGTTTCGAAAACCAGCCGTCTGAAACCAGATTCGATTCTTGATTCGAATTTTGTAAACCTTTTACAGAACAATCAGAAAAACCATAAACAAAACCAAATCTGTCAGAAAATCAAAGTGGAGCCGTACGGCGGTCCACCAGGCGTACGCCGCCTATGGATCCATACGGTTCCTCTTCCCAGTTTTTCCAGATTTCCAGAATTTCTTAAATCCGATTGATCCCAATATCGTGTTGATACATAATCAGATTACAGAAAACACGAAAATACAGATTATGAATTTTAACCCATCTAATTCATATAATCAATAACCAATTTATTCCTCATACAAATTAGATCAAGATCATCAATAAAATAATCCAATTATAACATGATAATCTAAACATGCGATTATATATATGAATCCAATTAATATTATAATCACGTAATCCCCATATTCATGCTCATAAATTTTATATCTCATATATAAAACTCAAATCACATATTCATCTTTATCATCATGCAAAATTCATATAATCGAATTAAATAATTTAAACATGATGTATTAAAATAATCAACGATGAACGGGGCTCTGATACCACTGTTGGGTTTTGATGCATCATGCGCAGCGGAATAAACATATAAATCAAACACCCAAGAGCCATGGATCCGTTCAAGTTGATTAAATTTAATACAAGATGAAAGAAACTAACCCTTGAAGATCGCATCCATGAACACGGACTTTGAGGTGCTAAAGGAAACACCCTCCATCGGTATCCACACGTCAAACGGATATCAAGAACACCTTCTTGATCTGGATTGCTAGACCCAAGGCTTGATGAAGAAACGATTTCTTCGTCGGAATTATTTTTCTATTTGATTATTGTATATTGATGATCATGATTCATCAATTAAATAATCCTACCTCTCCATAATTTATTGTTTCTAAAATAAAGGTTTGTGATTTCTCAAATCACCATTAGCTACTGTCAAACCCGGCTGTATATTATATATAAGGGTTTGACCTAATTCCGTTTGGGATCAGGATTCCTTTTCGTAGAAGAAAACCAAACAAACTGTACTGTTACGGGACCCCAGCCGTACGGCTCATTAAGAGCCGTACTCCTAGCAAGGAGCCGTACGGATCCCATTTAATTTTCCCAGAAAATCTGCCTTTTCCAATCCGTTCTATTGTGTGCGACCCAATAGGATTATACTAAGTTGGAAACGAGTCCGAACGAGTCCGAACCCGTAAGTCATAATCAGACTCTAGCAAGCCATTATGACTACCCAATTAGTATAACTTTGAAAGCCCAAAGTTACCTACATAGAACATATCATAATCCTTTTGTCACGCGATATCATATTGGACATAAGTCATGGTCCACGTCAACTTATGTTGTCCAATGCTTTCTCGATCCCGAGTAGATTGATTATGAGCAAATAACATTGAACTCTTCAATTCATTTGGGTACGGCCGTACACTTTCATCAATCTCACTCATCGAGTGGCCTAGCAGATATCTCTTTTGAGAGAGGGACAAATCCTATCTTGACTTATCATTCTTCCCTACATGAATCCGATTATGCCAATCGTAGCCTTTATAACTTCCCGGTTAGGGGTAGCGTTTGAGTACGTCAAACATAATGTTCATCATGTGGAAGACTATGATAATCTCAGGTCTAAGGATAAATGATATAACTATTATGAGATTTAATTATGACATTTGACCATGACATAAATCTCACAACGGGTCTATCCAGTACATGTTCTCCAACATGTACCCACAAGTTTAATCCGCATCCTATGCACTATAATCATCATATGATTATCCATTAAACTCATGCTAACTCTTCATAAGTGCTAGGGACAATGATTATTATAATAAACATGCAAAAGATATAATAATGGGGTTTGTTATCTCTATAACAATGAATCTATGATATAACGCATAGGCCTTTCTCAAGGGCCTAGGGCATAATATCCAACACATTCATCTTACAAGTGGTGAATGCAACAATGGTCTTGTACCTCTCTTGCCTAGCTTGCTCTTGAAACATGGCTCTCAACTCCACGCCTATCTCATAGGCTTCCAAATGTTTCAAACTTTGTTGGAGTTTTGAGCACATAGTAGCAAGCATGAGACAGCTCACATCTCTAGAATCATTACGATGTTTCTTGTGACTGTCTCTTTCTGCCCTAGGGGCAGTAGACGGTGGTTCAGCAGGAAGTGGCCCATCGAGAATGTACAACCTATCTTCTTGCCTAAGAACAATTCTTAGGCTACGGATCCAATCCATATAGTTGTTACCATTTTCTTCGAGCTTATCCTTCTCAAGGATCGATCGCAATGACATTGATTGAGTGTTATTAGTCATTATCTACAAACATGCAAAATTTCCAAAATTTAATAAGTACCAATTTTCATTAAAGAAATAAACAATGTATTTTTCCAAAAAATACTCCCACTAAACTATATAACCTTCTTATACATCCAATGTATAATATAATATTAGTGGGCTAAGATCCAACTTTAATTTAATTTTAAGTCCGCTAGGGCAGATAACATAAAATCAAATTAATTAGGTAGACAATCATGTCAATCATATCCCATATGATTCTTAGATCCTTTTCCATGAGATTCTTTAAGAAATCCTATTTCAAAAAGCATGTTTAATCTCATCTTTGCCTAGGCCCAAAACTGTTTTGACGCCCAATTAAGTCTAACCATTTTTAAACGTATAGTTAATGTGTCCCGCTAGGGCGTGCCCACATTATCTATCTTGCTCATGCATAAATAAATTTAATGCACCTCGCTAGGGCGAATCTACATTAAAATCATTCATGTACTAACAAGTGTTTTAATCATGGCATGGCAATAAAGACCTAAAACTTTCTTTGAAGGTTCATCACATATAGCATATAACACATTTATGAGCACATAATATAAATATGTTACACATCAAGTTTAGCCTCTAAATTAATCTCCATTAATTTAAGCATAATATTTATGTGTCATTAGTTTCTCTATAATTATGAGGATGAGACCAATTGAACTTTGGTTATCATCTCTAAATCAAGACAACAAGAAGTGCGGCCGAAACTAAGCCATAAGGCATCCACAATTCCGCACTAATTCAAGAAACCAAGAAAGTAGTCCATGTGGCCGAAACTAAGCAATAGATGGTCTTGATGAACGTAGGCCAATTGCATCCACAATTCCACATGGATCTCCAATCTTTGAATCAAGAACTTTGTTTCTCAATTTTAGCAATTATGAACTCTTCATAATTTTAACTTCGTTTTATCTTTGAAACCTCGATTGCGATCAAGTTTGGGAAACACAATCTCGATGAACGTAGATTAGCCATCCAAACCTTGAACCAATCTTAGAATCACAAGACTAAAACAAATAGGAAATTTAAACCCAAGATCCACACACAAAACACAAACCCCACCCCCGCGCAAAACCCAAGGTCCGGCCGGGTCAAGGCATGGGTCCGGTCGGACCCTTCCGAAAAATCCAAATTTTTAAAGTTCCAAAATTTATCTCAAAATTGTTTTCCCGATTCAATTAGGATTTGGTGTTCTTGGTGATCCAATCACCATGATCATCAAAACCTTGAATAAACAATTTATTCTTGAATCCTTGAATTATCAAAACTTTGATCCAATCAAAAATTGATAACCCAAACAATTTTAAATCCACCATAATTTTTATTGCGATTGAATAGTGCGATTAAACTTTCTAAAACAATAAACCACATAAAATCATATAACACATAAACATCATATAATCCAATATTCATATCATGCTAGGCACATAAACAATTTATATACACACAACATGATCTTAGTATTGAAATAATCAACATGAACGGGGCTCTGATACCACTATTCGGTTCCGTAGTAACATGCGCAGCGGAATTAAGCATTTAAAATTTTAATGAAACCCAAAGCCATAGATCCGTTCATATGATTATATCAAATACATGTAATATGAATACTAGAAAAACTAACCCTTGATGACTTTGATTTCTAGCCTTTGAACTTGGTAGAGATTTGAAGACTTGATCACGAACTCAAAGCTTGAACACGAACTTTGAAGATGATGATTCTCACCCTCTAGCGGTATCCACACCACGAACGAATATCAAGCAACTTCTTGATCTTGGTTGCTAGACCAAATTGTGAAACACACTTTCACAATTGCAAGAACTATATGGAATTTATGAATATTCTTGTTCTTCACTTTTGGGATCTTAGAACAAGAAAACAACCTCTCAAAACCCTATGGAGGCACTAACAACAACATGTCTAATGGCTGTAAAAAGGATCCTTAAATAGGGCCTAATCCTTAACCCTTAAGGACTTAGGAAACCTAAATCCCGTCACCAAATTAGGCAACAAGAAATTCTGGCCGACTTGTGCCCTACAATCTGGCACGGTCGTGCCATCTAGTCCGCGTGATTTCCCCAGCCGCCCATTTTTGGCACGGTCGTGCTTGGTAATTTGGCACGGTCGTGCCAATCATGTCGACAGGTTTGCCTCGATTTGGATTTATGGCACGGTCGTGCCATTTTAAGGCGCACGTCCGTGTTAGAGCCAAACTCTGACATTTTTGCATAATTCCCATATAGTCCTTTACGATTCGTTCTATTTGTGTGTGACCCTCTAGGAATACACTAAGTTGGCAATGGGCTCAAACATGAACCCATAAGATATGATTAGGTTCTAGCAAACCGTCATACCTACCCAAATAGTGTAACTAGATACAAGTTCGCATTCCTTTAGAATATATCACAATCCCTTTGTCCACGATGTCATTGAACACAAGTCATGGTCAAACGGTCAACTTGTTTTTGTTCAATACTTTCTCGATTCCGAATATGTTGATAATTCAAATGCTATTGATCCAATCAATCTATTTGAGTCCGGCCGAACATTTCATCAACATCATTCCTTCGAGGGGCCCAAGCTTGACATCTCTCCGAAGAGGGACAAATCCATTTAGCTTATCATTCTTCCCTACGTGAATCCGATTACGCCAATCATACCCTTTATAACTACCGGGTTAAGGTAGCGTTTGAATATGTCAAACATAATGTTCATCAAGTGGAAGACTATAATAACTTCATGTCTAAGGATTCAAATGATATAACTAATATGAGATATATGTACGACATAGACCATGACATAAATCTCATACAGCGGGTCATGTCCAGTACCTTGTTCCAAACAAGTACCCATAAATCTAACATGATCATCCCATGATCATTTAGCCTTTATACTAGTACTTAACAAGTACTAGGGACGGAGATTATTGTAAACATGAAAAATAATAATAATCAAAACATCTCTTTATTGATATGAAATAAATGATAACAATTACAACGTTTATTAAACGTGCCTAGGGCACCACTACCAACAGCAATTATTATTTCCAAGAAGTAATTTACGTTTTCTTGAGAAATGGCTATATTTCCATCCCCATTTTGCATTTATTATTTCTGTCATTTTCAAGAAAACCGCTATTTTCCCTAACAATCGTAAGAAGTAATTTACGTTTTCTTGAGAAATGGCAACAGAGAATGCTTCGTCCCAGTCAGTTGCTCTTGTCCCTGCTCCGCATTACCCGGTGTTTGGAAGTAGTGTGGAAAAGTTTGAAGGCATCAATTTCAGAAAGTGGCAACAAAGCATGCTACTTTTCCTGACGACCCTCAGCCTTCAGAGTGTACTGACGGAAGGACCCCCGGCCATCTCCGAGGAAGATCCAGATCCGCAGAGACGAATGGCCAAGAGCGCATGGGATCATTGTGATCTCGTATGCGGGATGTACATCCTGAATGGGCTGAATGATGCTCTTTTCAGGAAGTACTATTTCATAGAGACAGCCAAAGAATTATGGAATTCTTTGGAACGGGTCTATAAAGGCAAGAAGTCCAGTTTCAAGAATTGCTTCAACTGTGGCAATCCCGGTCACCTTGCAAGAGACTGTCAGGTTCCAAGATGGGGAATGGACAACAGAAATGAAGCTAACATCCTTAAAAGGTTGAACAAGCTTAATGTTGATGTTATGGTATGTGATGCCGATTCTAAGAAGCCGGATGAAAACCGAAGCAAATGGTGGTTAGACACTGGAGCTACCTGCCATGTATGTGCTGATAAAGAGTGTTTCTCATCGTATACTCCTGCTAGTGGAATACAAGCAAACATGGGAAACTCTTCTTCTTCCAAAGTCGAAGGACTTGGAAAGGTGGTTCTAAAGATGCACTACTGTGAATTGACGCTCGAGGATGTACTGCATGTCCCAGACATCCGCATGAACCTTGTGTCAGGCTCTTTATTGGTCAAAGCTGGTTATAGACTAGTTTTTGAAAATAATATGTATGCTATATCTAAAGGTGGTCAATTCATGGGAAATGGAAACCTTGAAGAAGGACTCTTTAGAATGAATGTAATAAATGTATTCCGCCCATAAGGCGAAGAATAAAATTGTTGTTGTTTATTTTCTGAGAGTTCTAATTTATGGCATGATAGATTAAGAACATGTGAATTTAAATTCATTAAGGCTAGTAAATTTGTTTTACTTCCTAAAAATGGAATTTAAAATCAGAAAATAAGTATAAAGTGTGTATGGAAGCTAAAGTGAAAAAGTCACTATTCCTACATTGGAAAAAGATACAACACTTCTAGAATTAGTCATACGGACTTTTGTGTAATCTAGAAATATGGAAAAGTACTTTATATATATCTCTTAAGAAGTAAGGATGAAACCTTAGGGGTTTTTTAAACTTTTAAGAATGAAGTTGAGAATCAACTTATTGCAAACTTAAGAAAATTCAAAATTGATAGAGAAGGAGAATGTGTTGCTTTATTTGGAAACTTATATTCCAAAACATCATATACACCTTGGTCTATCAAAGTATCTGAATGCAAAAATCATACTCTTAAGGAGATGATAAATGCAATGATCTGGCTTAACCAAAATTGTGGGGGTTAAGCTACACTCCGAATAAAATACCCCAGAAAGGTAAAGATGAATCGCCGTATGAATTATGTCATAATCATAAGTCGACTTATCAATACCTTAAAGTGTGGGGGTGTTTGGCAAAGGTTGAAGAACCTAATGAAAGAATGAAGATAAAATCAAGGAATGTATCATTCTTTAAAAATATCTTTCCTGTTAAGGAAGGGTAAAAAGCAAGTTCTAGTAAAAGAACTTATGAAAACTACGAACGGTCCATCTCAGGAAGAAGACGAAGGATCTAGGCGTAGTAAAAGGGCAAAAGTGGAAAAGTCTTTTGGTCCTGATTTTCTATCATTTATGTTAGAAAACAAACCAGCTACTGTTAAGGAAGCTTTATAAAAAAAAAAGAAAAAAAAAAGAATCCATTATGCATAATAATACTTGGGAGTTGGTTGATCTCCCTCCAGGATGCAAACCGTTGAGTTGCAAATGTGTTGGGTATGCTTATCACTTAACCCTCCTACATTTGTTAGAATTGATTGATACCATCACCTATGAGTATTTTTATGGACTTTAGGACCTCATGTAAAGAAGTTTATAACTTCAATTTTTAGCTAAGTCCTTTTTATAGTATAGGCTTAGATTATAGGACTTGAAGCTTTAAAGATCGAAGATTTCCTAAGCAAGATTCATTTCACTGCGCAGGATGTTCTCTGCGCAGGTCGCCACTGCGCATAGATATCTTGCGCAGCCCTTGACCCTGCTCAGTCTTCATAGATCTTATTTCCTAAACTCTCGAGATCTTTGTGTGACCAAGCATGGTACGCATGCTGCTCATGCGCTGAATCCATACGCGCCGGCAATGCGCATGCCTTTGTGCGCGGACACAACCTTGGTCAAATTCTTCATCTCCTGATCTCACATTCTAGAAGCTTGGAAAGCGTCAAGACAAGCTACACTTTTTTGATTGAGTAAGAGTGCTGAGGTGTGCACAAACGACAAAATAAGCACACTCAGCAAAACCATTGGTGGAGACACGCTTCAAAGAAATATCTCAAGTGAAGACAGCTGTCAACCTTCTAGAAGAAGCTTTTGAAATTGGTCTTCATGCTCAGTCTCCAACGGCTCTAAATCACCTGCGCACCAATCATATTGTGCCAGGTCATCATCTTTGATCAGAGCCCCAACGACTATAAAGGACAGCTGCGCGCCAATCACTTTGTGCCAGCTCATTGTCCTTGCTCAGAGCTCCAACGGCTATATTCAAGCTCTCAGCTATAAATAGCCTGCTCATCTTCATTTCCAAGCTGCCCTTTCATTTGGCCCTTTAATCAAGCTCCTTTTGTTGGCCACTATGCTTCAGAGCTCGAGTTTCATGCTTCATTGAGAAACCTTGAAGATCTGAAGACTGCTGCTTAGTATATCCAGATTCTTTAGAACAGCCTTCAAGATCTTCAAACCTTCAAAACTCCTGCTCATATCACAAAGCCTATATCACCAGAATTCTTGGTGCTCTTCATCTTTCATATTCATAGAGCCCAGAATTTCTGTCACACACACACCTCTTGAAGCTTTGATCATTTTGATCTAACTTCTTGAGATACACCGGTTTAGTCTAGGATTTGTTCTTCATAGATAATAGATCTTGAGTTAGTATTGAGCTCAAATGTTGTAATTTGTAATACTCTCTCGTATAATAAGATCTCCATTATAAATCCAAGACTAACCATCTTGGTAGAGGATGTAGATCTTTCATCGATCGAACCTCTCCAAATAGCGTGTTCATTATATTTACTGCATATTTTCTGCTTAACTATTTATGAACTACTGTGTTTGATCTTTCAGATTGTTACACTTTGATGTTGTAATTGTTATTGCTCATTTGCCTTAGAATCCTTTTTGCGCCACTCTTTAGCCTCAAACTTAGCGCGTGCGTTTTTATCTCTGCGCAGTATACCCTGCGCAGAGCTGCTTTAAATTTCCGCTGTGCATTTCACACTCTTACTGCGCGCTATACTTAGCCAAAATAAGAGTTGTGCGCATCTGCCATTGAATTGCAAAAGGGTTTGAAAAGAATTTTAAAACGCTATTCACCCCCCCCCCTCTAGCGATTTTCACACCCTTGTTGCCCTTTAGGGACCAACAAGTGGTATCAGAGCAAACACCTTCATAAAACATGCTTTTGTTTTTCAAGCTTAACAGCTTGGGTGCCGATTCAATATGGCTTCAAAATCTAGGGCAATGGCTAACTTTTCACATATTCCTGCGCCTGCTCAAACCTCATATCAAATTCAGAAAGTTCTCCCAACCTGGTGGATCTTCAAGCAAAGATTCGTATTCTCTCTCATAGAAACTCAAAGAAAGATGACTTGGTCTGCTATAATTGCAGAAAGCCAGGACATTTCGTTTCAAAAATGCCTACTTCAAAATTTGAGTACAAGGAAAAGCAACCCTGCGCACAAACCATCAAAGCAGTGCAGAATGGTTGCTGAAGAGAACTGCACAGAAAAGGAGCTAAGGACTCGGAGACTTGACACTGAAGACAACGATGCTGACTCTGAGGATGGACTGCTCTGCTTAGTGGCAAATGCTGACAATGATTCAAAAGTTGTTTCTGAAATGGAACCTGAGCATGCGCCACGGGAAATCAAGAAAGATCCCTTCACTCTAGTGGAAACGGGACACCTTCACCAAGCAGACAGAATGACAAGCACCTATCTGCCAAAGCTAACCTGTCAAAAGCTGCGTCATCACCAACTCCACAGCCGCGCAAGGAATCTCTTAAAGTGTCTGCTGATCGTAAATGATAACTCTGCTGTAGAGCGCAAGTCAATGTTTCATCAAGCAGAAAAGATCTACTTCACTATGCCCTTTCAAGCTCAGTTGATATCAGCACTCTTAAAGATGTGCATGAAGGAAGAGATCGCTCAGTAATATATGGT
Source organism: Campanula takesimana (assembly GCA_026119855.1). Classification (NCBI taxonomy): domain Eukaryota; kingdom Viridiplantae; phylum Streptophyta; class Magnoliopsida; order Asterales; family Campanulaceae; genus Campanula; species Campanula takesimana. The sequence goes on from JAOWBW010000206.1 coordinate 1,494,953, forward strand.
GACAACAACAAGGCACATAATTGGATTTGGACTAATCATAAAAGGTAGTCTCAAGAAACTTGCTCTCCATATCACAATTATGAGATAAAGGTCTGGACTGCCATATCACTTCAATGCACTGTTACATCAAGAATGGCGTTTCTGGACTAACTTTTCTCACAAGGACTCGTAAGACCAAAATTTTTATATTATTGATCTTACCACCATGAACCTAAGTGAATGCAACTAGCAATGGTATAACCACCATGCCAGCTTAGTAAGCAGCCTGAGCAGTTTTCCTCCAGCAAGATTGCTCCAATGTCAAAACGCTTACATCCGCTTCACCTCATATGTTTGGACCGCTCACTACCGTGAAGCTTTAGACCAACCTGTGGAATCTCTATGATATCCTGGCTGCTCTCCTTCTAAATCTCCAAACATAGAAGACATTAATAGAGTTCGATACTTCAATGGAATAGAATTTATGAACGATGTCGCTCAATATTGTGAGAACCAACAAATAGTATTCTTCACAATTTCTCTGCTGCTAGAGTTCCGCAACAAAATGGCGTTGTGGAAGAAGCTGTCAACGGTGCATGCTTTAATCAGAATAAGATTCCTCATCAACAAAGCCTACATCTATACTCCATACGATCTATGGAAAGAGAGAAAGAGCGCCCAACATCGCTTTCATAAATCTCTTTGGCTGCAAACGCTATAGAGGTAAATTCGACGCCAAAGCAGATAAAGGTATTCTCGTTGGATATGCCAATCATTCTATAAGCTTTTCATGATCATAATAAGATAAATCTCTAGTTATTATAGTATATGTACCTGTTACTTTTGATGAGCATTCTCTCCTTGAGCCACATTTGGCTCCAAATGATTCTGATGTTTCTGCTGAGAATGTTGAGACAGGTACGCAACCTCAAACTGTACCTGCGCAGAATGTTTATCAAAATCAGAATCAGTCCATCTCATGCACATACTCCAAATGCTGCGCCTGAAGTTACAACTCCTGATGCGCAAACACCTCCTCCTGCGCATGATGTTTCTCCACTTCAACAAATCTCCTTTGATGATCGTGATGCTGAAGCAAATGAAATACCCATTGATCTTCGTATTCCTATCATCTCAATGTAGGGGTTTGCACATCGAGAGCATCAAACTTTGAGGTGTAGCATTCGTTTATCTCTCATGTCAGATCAAAGAAGATTGATAGAGTGCTCCATATTTTAAGATGGATCGATGCTATGCAAGAAGTGCAAGAAAAGCTCATCCAATATTTAGCGCTTCAATGGGTGTTCGGAAACAAGATGGATAAGAATGGAAACATCATAGAATCAAAGCAAGAAAGCTTTGTATGGACTTAAGCAAGCTCCAAGAGCATGGTACGATACACTATCAAAATTCCTACTAGAGAAAGGCTTCAAGCGCGGTAAAATCGATACAACTCTTTTTATTGCCAAGTATAATGATCATTCTTTACTTGTTCAAATCTATGTCGATGATATTATATTTGGTTCTACTAATGAGTCACTTTGTAAGCGCTTTCAAAAGCAAATGAAAAGCAAGTTTGAGACGAGCATGATGGAGAAATCACCTTTTTCTTCGGGCTTCAAATCAAACTATTGAATGATGGCATCTTCATCACATCAAGCCAAGTACACAAGGGACTTAATCAAGAAATTTGGACTTGAGAATGCTAAAGCATACGACACTCCAATGGCCATCAGCAACAAATTTAACAGACTTAAAAGGTAAAGTTGATCAGACCATATCAAGGTATGATTAACTCTCCTTTATCTTCTGCTAGTTGGCCAAGATATTGTGTTGACTGGATCTGTGCGCACTATCATGCTAATTCTTCTGAAGCGCACATAACTGCTGTAAAATGTATTAGATATATTTTTGGCTCTGTTAACCTTGGACTTTGGTACACCAAAGATTCGAACTTTAAACTTGTAGGTTATTCAGATGCGGACTATGCAGCGTGCACTATTGACTGGAAGAGCACAAGTGGAACTTGTCATTTCCTTGGAAATCGACTTGTTGCGTGGGCAAGCAAGAAGCAAGCTGCTTTGTCCATCTCCACTACAGAAGATGAATACATTGCTGCTGGAAGCTGCTGCTGCCAAATCCTATGGATGAAGCAACAACCTGTGGACTATGGGATTCATGAAGAGAATTATCCAATTCTCTGCGATAATATGTCCACCATAGCAGTTTCCAATCCTGCCAAGCACTATTACCAAGCTCATCAACATCTAATATCATCTCCTCAAGAATTAACAAGTGGTCTCTTGAAAGGAGAAATGGGTATGCTTAAATCTTAGCTAACTTGTCCATATTATTTATACTAATGTATTTGCTTAATAAGTGTGCAAAATAGGTTAAGTTTCATGCGCCCTACGCAACACCTGCGCAACAAATGTCTGAGCATGAAACAACAGTTCTGAGATTTATAGAATCTCTGCGCTATCAATGCGCTGCGCATGACTATCCATGCGCAAATCATCGTGGATCGCAGGTAAGTGTTCTATTCATTAGATTTTGCCCATAGGTCCTTGACTAAAAAGTCAACGCTGAGTCACAAGGGTACTTATGTAAATTAAATTTTCCCGCGCTTTTATTTTTTGAATTTTCTTGGGAAATTACCTTTTTACCCCTGCGCATGTCCCATTGTCATTTAATGCAAACTGCAATTAATGACAGCGCACCTCACGAATGTCTGCTCACCATTTAATGAGGAAGGTGATGCGACAGCCGTCAGCCTCTTTTCGCTGACACACGCGCGCGCAAAGACTGCGCACGCGCGTTCCCCATTCGGCCACGTCACCCTGCTAATGTGCGCCCGTCCTTTCACTGACTCACCATTTATGAGGAAGTCGACTTGACAGTTACCGGCTTAGAACTTCTCACTCACTCGCGCGTCAGGTCTGCGCGTGCGCGTTCCCTTCTGTGACACGTGGTATCGCTATCCTGCGCCACTGCACATTATCTCAAATATTTCTTAGCTATCGTGCGCCTAACATCTCCTTCCCTACTTAAACCGTTTCTCTCTCTACTTCTCTCTTCTCTCCAAATTCTCTCTCACTCTCTCTCTAACCTCGGTTCTAAAACCTTCATATTACATCTCCTGTTCTTTATCTTCAACCTCAACCTTTCTTCTCTCAAATCATTTCTATGGCGCCTAAGAAAACCAAAACTCAACCCGAAATCATCATCTCCGACTCTCCTTCTCACTCCAATCCTGGGAACTCTCACGAAGAAGAAGTAGAACGACAATCAAGGCATCCAACCGTCAAAGACATGCTATGTTTCACTATAACTCCTTATTTTTCCGCCATTGTTGTTCTTGGAGGTCTCAAGACTCCCTTTTTCGATTTCTCCCTTATTTGTTGATCATTTTTTGAAATCGATCGTTGTGTTGTGTTCTTATTTGCCTGATCTATTCTTTCATGTAGTTTATTTCATGATCAATGGTTGTTACATGTGTTTTTCGTCAATTTTTGTGCTCCGTAACTTCCTTGGCAGACGAACCGTTTTTCTGAATTTCTGGGTTTGTTTTAATGTCGTTGACCATACTTTTTACATGGTTGACTTCGTCCTGTTCATGCCGTCATTTCGATGTATTTTCTGTTGAATTTTGTCAACTTTTGTTTTTCGGTGTTCTTGGGTGTTCTTCATATTCTTAAATATTCTTTCTTATTTTTTAAAATATTTTATTCGGTTCTTTGATATATCCCCCCGTCTTTGTATTCTGATATATTCCTAGTATCTGTGTTCTGCGCATAGTTTCCTGCGCATAGTTTATTTGCGCATATAGTTTTATCTAATTCTCTGCGCACACTTCTTTACTAGTATTTACTTTCTGTGCGCACGATCCCTCTCAGCGTATGCTTTCTTATTTTATGCGCACCCACTTCCTTTTTTTTTGCGCATAAACATTTTTGCTTATCATGGAACTTGTGCCAAGGTATATCTGCATTACTTGAAAATGCGCACAGCTCCATAAGCAATAGGTTGTCTAATTCTATCTATTGTTTTACGCAGGGACACATTTACTTCATACCGGGTTGGGAACTTATTCAGGCAGATCTTTCTTTAGATGCAATTGGTCTTCGTCTGCTTCACCTTCTCAGCTCCTCCGTCATTCTTCCGCTATTCACTCTTGACCAATCCTTCATAGTGCCTGCGCTGGTAGATGAATTCTTCAGGACAGCAAGAGTTGTTCCGGCACAACTTGAAGACAAGCCAACAGAAATGATCATGGCCACTGTACAGCGCAGTGATGTGATGGTTCACCGTAACCACATTCGTAGCCTCCTAAACTTCAACGTTGATAGTTCTTCAGTCAACTATGATGAGGTTCATCAAAATGCGCTTGCACAAAAGCTCATTGGCATTCCTTCTCTTAACAAGAAGTGGCCAATGTATAACATAAAGGAATTTGGTGAGGTGATGTATCACCTGTGCACCTTAATTGGAGATTCTCTCAACTGCAAAAATGGGAATAATAGGCACTTCATCTCAAAGCAGTGGGAATACTGCGCAGCCATCTTCAACGAAGATCAACTCGACTGGCCGCAGATTATCTTCAATCAGATTGTGAAGGGAATAACCAGCTATGACAAGAAGCTGAACGCAGGGAAGACCAAATACCGAACTCACTGCAGACTGCTAACCAAACTCTTATTGACTTATGGTGAACTGGCCACCTATGTTGAAGAAAAGTCAATCAAGAAGCAGTCTTGCGACGCAAAGTACTACTCCAGAGTACATCTCCAGAATTTGCGCAGTGAGATAGGTAACGCTGAGTACTATGAAATCTGGCTGTCTGATTCCGCTCCCAACAAGGAACCTTGGATAGGCCCAATTCCTGTGGCCAAGTCCAAAAAGAGTGCATGAAGATCTACACCTGATGCTGCGCAAGAGACCCCAGAAGATGCGTATAATCGCAAGGGGAAAGGCATTGCTCCGCCCAGTGGCAAAAAGCTCAAGGACATTCCTTTGGTTCAATCCACCAAAGGGATTTCATTTAAAGAGACAGATCCTACCAGCAATCCAGCTCCCGCTCCCTCAAAGCCAACCACAATGAAGCGCAAGGCTGATTTTCGTGGTGATTCAGATGATGCTGCAGTTGAGGGGGAGCAAAGGCACGAAGCTCCTCAAGAAGCCGTCCCCAGTGCTGATATCGCACATATCTCTTCTCGTCTCAAGCAGAAGGTGCGCAGCAGCGCAAAAGGATTGAAGAAGCGCCGCACTAGTTCCGCAGCCTCTGACAGGAGTGATCTTTCTCCAGTTCAACCTTCATCTTCAGCCCCAGAGACTCCTACTTCCTCTTCAGCTGAGCTGCGCCAGATCGTGCAATCCTTGCACTCTGTTCAAGCGAATCAAGTCGCTACACAGCTGCAGTTAAATCAACTCCTTACTGCTCAAACTGCTTTATTATATCGTCTTGATATGCAGCGTTTGGAGATTGATACCATTAAGGGGGAGAAAGCGGCGAAGGAGGAAGCAAAAGCAAAGGCAAAGGCAAAGGAAAGCACGGAGAGTGCTAAGACGGAGGCAAAGGCAAGTTCATCTGAGCCTGCGTAACAAAAAGTTCCTATCACTTTGGATCTTCTTATCCTGGACTCCCTGAGAACCATCAGCGCCCAGCTCGAAAGTGTCAGCGCACAACTCAAAAATGTGTGCACCCTTTGAGCGCTTGATGGTGGACTCAGGGACATACTGAAAAAGCTCAAGAAAACCCTCGCAGATGGGTTACTTAGAGGATTTAATGATCTTCAAGCTCAGATGGAGGCTCAGATGGAGAAGATTGAACAAGGAGGCTTTGCGCAGAATATTGAAGAAGTGCGTAGATGCATTGCTAAGTCCATGACAGATTTTTCTTCTGCGTTCAACGACAAGTTGGACTACGCAATGCTAGACATTCAAGCCAGCCTCAACACTCAGCGCCTCCATACCGACACAAGACTAGAAGCTACGCAGACTGCCATCCTAACGGACAGCAGAGCAAAGTTCAGAGAGCTAATGGATGACAATGCTGATATGCGCAGAGGCATGAACACTTATGTTGGTAAAGCTGTTGAGTTCCAGGACAAATTTCAAAATTTAAAGGTGGAACTCATAAACAAGTTCAACAGTCTTCAGAATGAGATGCGCGAAGCCCTGCAACGGATCAACATAGATTAGATTTTCTTTGTAAGTATTTTGCTAGTTTTTCTTTGATTTTTTTTATTCTCGTTGCGCAGTATGTTTTATGCGCTTTCATTTCGTGCGCTTTTGTTTTTGTGCGCATCTCTTTTGTTTTTCCTCTTTAAAAGCTTGTACTCTGTAACAGTCAATCCTTCAAAGTTTTAATGAGAAGAATGCATCATTAAGCTTTCACAAAACCTTGTTCATTTCAAACCATTCGTTTGTGGAACATTGAATGCATTATTACTTAAACTCATGCGCATAATCTTTACTGCTCATGTTTTCTACGCATGATGTTTAAACATTCAGTTTAAACGCATACTTAAAACTTCATCTCACATTATTTGTATGCTCTGAATGATATTTCTATCTTTCCAATCTTGTAAATTTTAATCTTTTGGATAGATTAGAAATCTATAGCACTGGCTAGTGTGTGCATTGACTTGAGGCATGATTTACCATTCACATTTTTATGGACATGTTATTATCAAGTACAATGAATTGCCTTTGCTATAGTAGGTAATGGCATCAATCATTTAGGGGGAGATTGTTGGGTATGCTTATCACTTAACCCTCCTACATTTGTTAGAATTGATTGATACCATCACCTATGAGTATTTTTATGGAATTTAGGACCTCATGTAAAGAAGTTTATAACTTCAATTTTTAGCTAAGTCCTTTTTATAGTATAGGCTTAGATTATAGGACTTGAAGCTTTAAAGATCGAAGATTTCCTAAGCAAGATTCATTTCACTGCGCAGGATGTTCTCTGCGCAGGTCGCCACTGCGCATAGATATCTTGCGCAGCCCTTGACCCTGCTCAGTCTTCATAGATCTTATTTCCTAAACTCTCGAGATCTTTGTGTGACCAAGCATGGTGCGCATGCTGCTCATGCGCTGAATCCATGTGCGCCGGCAATGCGCATGCCTTTGTGCGCGGACACAACCTTGGTCAAATTCTTCATCTCCTGATCTCACATTCTAGAAGCTTGGAAAGCGTCAAGACAAGCTACGCTTTTTTGATTGAGTAAGAGTGCTGAGGTGTGCACAAACGACAAAATAAGCACACTCAGCAAAACTATTGGTGGAGACACGCTTCAAAGAAATATCTTAAGTGAAGACAGCTGTCAACCATCTAGAAGAAGCTTTTGAAATTGGTCTTCATGCTCAGTCTCCAACGGTTCTAAATCACCTGCGCACCAATCATATTGTGCCAGGTCATCATCTTTGATCAGAGCCCCAACGGCTATAAAGGACAGCTGCGCGCCAATCACTTTGTGCCAGCTCATTGTCCTTGCTCAGAGCTCCAACGGCTATATTCAAGCTCTCAGCTATAAATAGCCTGCTCATCTTCATTTCCAAGCTGCCCTTTCATTTGGCCCTTTAATCAAGCTCCTCTTGTTGGACACTATGCTTCAGAGCTCGAGTTTCATGCTTCATTGAGAAACCTTGAAGATCTGAAGACTGCTGCTTAGTATTTCCAGATTCTTTAGAACAGCCTTCAAGATCTTCAAACCTTCATAACTCCTGCTCATATCACAAAGCTTATATCACCAGAATTCTTGGTGCTCTTCACCTTTCATATTCATAGAGCCCAGAATTTCTGTCACATACACACCTCTTGAAGCTTTGATCATTTTGATCTAACTTCTTGAGATACACCGGTTTAGTCTAGGATTTGTTCTTCATAGATAATAGATCTTGAGTTAGTATTGAGCTCAAATGTTGTAATTTGTAATACTCTCTCGTATAGTAAGATCTCCATTAGAAATCCAAGACTAACCATCTTGGTAGAGGATGTAGATCTTTCATCGGTCGAACCTCTCCAAATAGCGTGTTCATTATATTTACTGCATATTTCCTGCATATTTCCTGCTTAACTATTTATGAACTGCTGTGTTTGATCTTTCAGATTGTTACACTTTGATGTTGTAATTGTTATTGCTCATTTGCCTTAGAATCCTTTTTGCGCCACTCTTTAGCCTCATACTTAGCGCGTGCGTTTTTATCTCTACGCAGTATACCCTGCGCAGAGCTGCTTTAAATTTCCGCTGTGCATTTCACACTCTTACTGCGCGATAAACTTAGCCAAAATAAGAGTTGTGCGCATCTGCCATTGAATTGCAAAAGGGTTTGAAAAGAATTTTAAAACGCTATTCACCCCCCCCCTCTAGCGATTTTCACACCCTTGTTGCCCTTTAGGGACCAACAAAATGGATCCTCGAAAAGAAAGTATAAAGCTAATGGATCTATTGATAAATAGACAAAAGGAGGGATATGATTTCTTCGATAAATATTCTCCTGTTACAAGGATCACATCCATTCGTGTTCTCATAGCTATTACAGCAGTGCATTACTTTGAGATACATCAAATGGATGTAAAGACAGTTTTCTTGAATGGAAAGCTAGAAGAAGAGATTTACTTGGAACAACCCGAGGGGTTCGTAGTTCTTGGTAAATTGAAAAAGGTGTGAAAACTTGTTGAGTCATTGTATGGACTAAAACAAGCACCAAAGCAATGGTATGGAAAGTTTGACCGAACGATGTTGGCAAACGGTTTCAAAATAAATGAATGTGACAAGTATGTCTACGTTAAAGGAACATCCAATTCATTTCGGAGTCTACTCCGAAAGTCATCTACATCCAATTCATAGATAGTCCTCCAGCTAAAATCCCAGTAGATTTGTCTCTACACTTAGCAAAGAATAGAGGAGAACTAGTTTCTTAACAAGTATAAATGGATTCTTGAGAAGTCTAAAAAAGGTAGAATCTTGAGAGGTAGACTCTGTAAGGTAGGTTCTTAAATGGTATACTCTAAAGAAGTAGACTCCGAAAGTCATACCACTTAGAGATATTGACTATTCGAGAAATCGGACCGGTACAGAGATGCTGACCACTCGAAGAAACTAACTACTAAGAGAATTTGATCACTCAAAGGACTGATCATTCTTGAAAGACTAAAGGTCTAAATGGAATTGTAATCAATCACTAGAAATGTATAGTCAAAGTACTTGGAGTACTAAAGGACATACATGTAATTATGGATTACAAATAGATGAGATATTCAATAGTATGAAATGAATATACTGATTGGATATCCGACACACATAAACTCCAAAGTGAAACTATATTCACAATAGATGGAGGAACTGTGTAAATAAGATCTTCCAAGACGACATGAGTAACTTGATTCAGGGAATCTAAGTTAATAATTTTAGACAACGCTTAAGGATAAGCTGAATGGTCTAATAAATCCTTGGAAAAGATTCCTCATTAGGAATAAAGTTTATGCATATATGTCCTAAAAAGCATTGTGACGACAATGAGAAATAGGAATAAGGCATAGAACTATATGGTAAATCTAGACACATTGGTCAAAGACATAATACCATAAAAACAATTGATCTCATATAGGACTATCACATTAGATATGTGAAGTTAAAAAGCAGATCTGTATACCAAAGGGTATGAATAAGAGATCAAATTGTTTGGTAAGGGGAATAAGGTTAAAATCCACACAAACAAAGACTTCTATAGTGGACACTCAACCTTGAGAAATGGAGATCCCAGGCCCTTGGTTCAATGAGACAACTAAATTATGGATAGTCTAGTGGTGCACTTGAAACCTATTATAACTTATTCTCAGAAGCCATCAAGTGCTTAAAAATGAAATCCTGATGATGTGTGGTGAGGGTAATCTTAAAGCTTTTAATGATTCCTATACCTAAGTGGTGGAGTATGCATGTTACTCTTTATAGGAGATCACCTATATAAGTGAGAATTATAAGGTCGCTTCTAAATGAACGCTTATGAAAAGATACGGTCCAGGGCCAAAATGGACAACAACATGAGAACAACTAGTGTTAGAGTTATTATTGTGTAAGTACTGTTGTCTTGGTATACACTATACAATACGTGGTTCAAAGCATCGCGCTACCAAACGGCTAGTATATCCGATAGTATTTTACTAGGGAAGGTTCAAAGCCACAAACTACCTATCTCGATGCAATAATAGTTCGCCGGAACTTTTGGACGAATCTGCATTCATGCATACATTAATTTTTGTCATTCATGTGGGGGATTGTTGGAATTTAGTTTTTGTAAAAGTGTGGTTTGACCGACTTTTGACCAAGAATTCCATAAGGTTTCATTTTATGAAAATGGAAATTAATTGCATATTTATAATCTACATTTGGAGTAGATTAACGTGGTATATTAATTTTCTCAAAACCAATTCCGGATGAATGAGAAATTAATGTCCAAAGTATGCAAGTCGAAATGGGTTTATGAAGAGTTGGAAATGTGAAAAGTCATTTATCCCACATTGGTTGGAAGATGAAAAAGATGAGAGTATTTAATATGGCTCATCTAAGAAGGTTCCAATCAAGTGTGGACTTGGGCTTCCTAGCCTAAGTGGGCCTTTGGACTAACCATGCAAGCTAGTGGGCAAGTGGGTTGATTTTGGGCTAGCCCAAAATTGACCTTTAACCCGCGAAGCGGCGCGAAGCGCGCGAAGGGCGGTTTAAGGCGCACTTTGCACTTCTGTAAGGTCCCCTCCCCGGGAGGAAAACTCGTTTCCTCGGGATGGTTCTCAAACACGAGGGCTCGTTATAACGGAGTCGCCACATTCGTTAATTATTTAACCCAACAAATGAAAAGGTTTGAGACTTGAGTTCGGAGGTCAGGTTACACTTTGGGAAGAACACGGAAAAGTTCACCCAAAGTGCCTCGGTAAACCGAGTCTCCCTCGTGTTAGTTAACGAAAGTGCATGTGTGTGTGTGTGTGTGTTTTCAAAAAGGGAGAAACTGACTGTTTTGGAAAAACCAGTTAGTTATTTAACAGAAACAGTTTATTTTGCAAGTTTTTAGATCAGAAGGGAAGGAAACTGGAAAATGCCCTCCCCGGCCAAAGTAGCCATACGGATGGGGAGGGCGTTCCTGGGCATTTTTACAGTTTATCAAAGAAACAGTCCAGTTCAGTCAAAAACAGAGAAACTTTGCTGAAACTGGACAAAAACGTGGATTTCCAGTTTGTGATTTACAACAAAAGACTTAAGAAAGATCATTCCTATACACTTTGATCATCAAAGGTCCCCAAAACAAAGAATTTGGGTGTGATCAAGGCAATTATTGGAGAAATTTGGGAAAAGTTGATGAACATGGCTTTTGAGCCAAAATGACCATTTGATGATTAAAGATTAAGACTTTATCATCAAGATGTCATTTTTATGTTTGGAAAACCTTTTATAAGTCAAAATATCACATAAAGATTCAATCTTTATGACCCAAAATGGGATTTAAAAGGCTAAATCAAAGGGAAAGTGATGAACACTTAAGGTTTCACCACTCTACATGATCATCATGGCCAAAAGAAAAAATTTATCAAAAGATTTGGGCTTTCACCATGGAAATGGTTCCTTAAGCCAAATTTACTCTTGGGACATCATCATTCAACAAAAAGATTTGATCTTTATGGACAAATAGGAACAAAATGAGCAAGATGGACAAGAAGCATAACAAGTCATGATCATCTTTGGTTTTACCCCATAATCACACATAAGATGTGAGGGGAACCTTTGAATCACCTCATGACTTGGATAATATATATATGTATAGTAGTAATAGTAAATATATATATATATATATATATATATATATATAGCTTGAAAGGGCCAAGACTTGTAATATAGTTATATATATATGTATATTGCTTGATAATGGACAAGACTTGCAATTAAAAGGTAAATTGCTTGAGATGGACAAGACTTGCAATTAAGAATAAATAATAAGCATATAAACAAGAACAAAATAAGAGAGATGAGATGAAGATAAGGATGGGGGAGAAGGTGGCTTTACCTATGATTGGTTAGGCCAATCTTCCTCTCTTTCACTCTTAACACTCTTTTCTATCTAAATTCCTACAGAGTAACAGTATGAATATTGATTTCTCCCCCTGAAATGATCAGCAAGGGGTTTGATTTATAGGGGCTGATGGTGCCCAAAGTAGCCGTACGGCGGTTGTTGGCGCGTGGCCAAACCATCCGTACGGAAGTAGTGGGTGGCCTTCTGGATTCTTCTTTGTTTATTTCCAGAACGGTCCCTGTGTTTGTATATTTTCCTAGGGAGGTCCTGGCCCATTAGTTTTGTCCTGAATGGTGCCTAGAATTCCTCTAAATAGGTCGATTTCAGATTGGGGTACTTACAGAGCCCCTCGGCAACGTCGCTTTTGGAAAAGCGGGGTTGTCGATAGATAAGGCATCCCAATCTGAAAGGATGACGGCTAAGGTCGATAGTGGCTGGACCTATGGGTATAGGATTCCTACGTATCCCTTTTGTGGGGAATCAAGCCTAACGTAGTTCGGGATCGAGGGGTGAGAGATTTCGAGGCTTCTCAAACCTATGGAGACAAGGGAACTCGGGCATGATGCTACGGTCAGAGGCTATGGACTAGGGCTTGATGCTGAGGTCAGAGGCCATGGACTCGGGCTTGACTCTGAGGTCAGAGGATATGGACTCGGGCTTGGCACTGAGGTCAGAGGCCATGGACTCGGGCTTGGCACTGAGGTCAGAGGCTATGGACTCGGGCTTGACGCTTGGTCAGAGGCTATGGACTCGGGCTTGACGCTTGATCAGAGGCTAGGATACTCGGGCATGACGCTTGATCAGAGGCTATGGACTCGGGCTTGACTCTGAGGTCAGAGGCTAGGATACTCGGGCGTGACGCTTGATCAGAGGCTATGGACTCGGGCTTGACTCTGAGGTCAGAGGCTATGGACTCGGGCTTGACACTTGGTAAGAGGCTATGGACTCGGGCTTGACGCTTGGTCAGAGGCTAGGATACTCGGGCGTGACGCTTGGTCAGAGGCTGAGAAAACTCGGGCATGAGGTCAGGATACTCGGGCGTGACGCTTGGTCAGAGGCTAAGATACTCGGGCGTGGCGCTGAGGTCAGAGGCTAAGATACTCGGGCGTGACGCTGAGGTCAGAGGCTATGGACTCGGGCTTGACTCTGAGGTCAGAGGCTATGGACTCGGGCTTGACGCTTGGTCAGAGGCTATGGACTCTGGCTTGACGCTTGGTCAGAGGCTAGGATACTCGGGCGTGACGCTCGGTCAGAGCTATCTTATGGAAGATGGGCTTGACTAGGCTGCCGGAGCATGGAGGATTTGACCTGGTCAATCCTAATGACTTGGTCAACGTGGCTCTATGGAGAGGGTTGACTGGACGGTTGGGCTTACGTCGCTTTGGACTGCCGGGACATAGAGGATTTGACTTGGTCAATCCTAATGGCTTGGTCAACATGGCTCTATGGAGAGGGTTGACTAAACGGTTGGGCTTACGTCGCTTTGGACTGCCGGGACATGGAGGGTTTGGTTTGGTTAATCCTATTGACTTGGTCAACGTGGCTCTATGGAGAGGGTTGACTAGACGTGACCAGGAAGCATGACTTTAGGCGAGGCAGAGGCGGGACATGGTCAACTTGGCTCTTTTGGAGAGGGTTGACTTGCTGGGGATAAGGTCAACTTGGCTCTTTTGGAGAGGGTTGACTATATGGTTGGAGTTACGAAGGACGGCCAGGACATGGAGGATTTGACTTGGTCAATCCTAATGACTTGGTCAACGTGGCTCTATGGACAGGGTTGACTTAACGGTCGGTGGATCGCGGGGATCTAAGCTGTTCTTATCATGGGTCTGGTGAGGACCGCTTAAATGTGTGTTTACGTTTTTTGACATTCAATTTGACTCTCAATGGTCACAATCGGGGGTTGACTCTTTTGGTCAACCGGGTTGACTTAGGCTTATGTCAAGGACCGCCTATCTTAATCATTTCCTGGTAGGGCTTAAGTCGTGGACGGCCTAAGTTCCAGTGCAAAGGTTACGCGGGGGACCTAAGTTCTTCCTTGCGAAGGTCAAGCGGGGGACCTAATTTTTCTTGCGAAGGTCACGCCGGGGACCTAATTTTTCCTAAGGGCTTACGTCGGGGACGGCCTAAATTTCCTGTGCAAAGATCACGCGGGGGACCTAATTTCTCCTAAGGGCTTACGTCGGGGATGGCCTAAACTTTCTGTGCAAAGGTCACGCGGGGGACCTAATTTCTCCTAAGGGCTTACGTCGGGGATGGCCTAAACTTTCTGTGCAAAGGTCACGCGGGGGACCTAATTTCTCCTAAGGGCTTACGTCAGGGACGGCCTAAATTTTAGTCTTTGTGAGGGTCACGCGGGGGACCTAACTTTTCCTAAGGGCTTACGTCGGGGACGGCCTAAATTTCCTTGTGGAGGTCACGCCGGGGACCTAACTTTTGTACATTTTGACTGGACTTACGTCAGGGACGGCCGGGGGTCAAATGTTCATCTTTCGTTTCCTAGGCTGGGCTTACGTCATGGACTGCCGGGACATGGAGGATTTGACTTGGTCAATCCTGATGATTTGGTCAACGTGGCTCTATGGAGAGGGTTGACTAGACGGTTGGGCTTACGTCGCTTTGGACTGCCGGGACAAAGGCTCTAGCCTATCGTGACTATTCTAAGTCAAAGTTTGGTCAACTCCATCTTTGGGGAGTTTGACGGGAAAACTGGTCTTACGTCCCTTTAAGGACTGCCGGGAACAAAGGCTCTAGCCTATCGTGACTATTCTAAGTCAAAGTTTTACTGGGCTTATGTCGGGGACGGCCTATAATGATTATTCTAAGTCCACGTTTTGTGCTCATACTAGGCAAAATGGGTCAAAGGTCAATGGGCTTACGTCTCTAAGGGACTGCCTATCCTTTTCACAAATATTCTACAAAACATTCTTATTACAAACACTCCCTCAAATGCCCAATGCAATTTGGAAGGGGACGGAAAAAACATTCTTTTCATAAACATACCCTCAAATGCCCAATGCAATTTGGAAGGGGACGAAAAAAACATTATTTTTATAAACACACCCTCAAATGCCCAATGCAATTTGGAAGGGGACCGAAAAAAACATTATTTTTATAAACACACCCTCAAATGCCCAATGCAATTTGGAAGGGGACAGGCCAAACATTGTTTTGGTCAAATTTGGGAAATGTGTATTCCTAAAGGCAAATCTTTTAACGAAGCATTTTAGTCAAATTCTGATTTTAACTTAACCACGAGGTTTACTTATGCATAAAGCCGTTCGAAGCTTTGTCCATTTATTAGGAGTGATCGGGGGTAGAGAACCCTCTTGTCGTTGATGTCGGGGTAGCCCCATGTCCTTCTTGTCATTGATGTCGGGGTAGCCCCATGTCCTTGTTGTCGTCGATGTGGGGGTAGCCCCATGTCCTTGTTGTCGTCGTTGTGGGGGTAGCCCCATGTCCTTTGATGTGGGGTTAGGAACCCATCCCTTTTTTCATGACGCTCCCTTTCTTTTGCCTAGGCCGCCCTTTCGGGTTTTCAACCTAGCGGGCTACTTTTTTTGGTGCCTTTTATTTCTTTTCCCCTTTTTTTTTATGAGTGATCCAGCCGACTCGATAGAACGGGGACTCAAGGTATCTTTTGGAGGAAACATGCAAGGGAATTTTATTCGGGAGAGAGTCCCTTTATGTTGGTGAGCTCTTTGAGCAATTTATCATGAAATGGAAGGAAGCCCTTGCTTGACAGAATACAAGTGTTTAGCTCTTTCCTAAGATGTAGAGAAGAAGACTTGTCGAGACATTTGAAATTTGCCTTAGTCAATGTCATCAAATGATTGCTCGAATGGACCATGTTCGTCATTAAGTCAAGATTATAGCAAGCAATTAGCCTTAACATGTATAAATGTTGTGATCAATTAAGATTAAGATTCGATCAATGGCAAGATCGGGAGGTGTTTAGGGGATTGGTCCATGGCGTGACCGGGCAAAGTGTATGGGGGAAATCGGTCGTTGACGGGACCAAGGGAAGAGAACCGGGTCATTTTTGGAGGACCGAGGTTTGATGGATTCATTTCATGCTGTGACCGGACCCGAAGGTTGCCTACATTCCCCTCATTTTGAGGAGCTCAGGTCGCCGTAGTTCGGCCTTGGGCCGTCTTTGCCGGGGTTTGTGTCTTTTTGAAGGATGTTGTTGCTTTGTTGATGTAGATCACTTTGCTTTGCAATGGACTCCTTGGGCTGGACCCTCTCTTGGATGAACGGGCCTTTTGAAGTGAATTCCTTCTTGGTGAAATTTCCTTTGCATATATTCGTTTCCCTTTTTTTTTTTTTTTTTTTTTTTTTTTCATTTCCCTCTTCTCTTCTCTCTCTCTTTTTTTTTTTTTCTTTTGATGTGGGAAACATTGGCCCCAACTTGCTATTTTGGGCTTTGGCTCATTTGTGGCCCCTTGGTGGCATGTCCGTCATTTTCGGCTTTGACTTTGAAGATCTGGGAAGTCCTTTGCTTGGTCGCGTGCGCGCGATCACGGTTGAATCTTGGCGGTTAAGCAACAACATCCTTGCCTTTTCATTGTCTCGGGATGCCTTTGATGCGCATCAAGGATTTGTATAAGAAAGGTGTATCGGGTTATGTATCGGGATAGTGTATGAGGGAAGATTTGCCATTAATGGTTTCTTCATGCCAATTGATCACAACATTTATTCACATCAAGATTAATCGTTTGCATTTAGCATTTTTCATTTGTGTTAGGTCCATTCGTCCTTAATGAATCGTCATTGACTAGTATGCTTAGAAGTCAATTCATCATTTTAGGGACGTAGCAATCATTTGATAATAACAAGCAAAGCAATTTCAAGAGTGAATGTATATCGCAAATAATGTCTCAAGTCTAGAGAGAAAAGCAGGAAAATGACTCTATTATTTAGATAACTTTATACATACATGTCTCAAGTGCGGAACTCTGTAAAAATAAAAAGACACAGTCCAGAATGGACTTTCTTTCTAGAACCTACGAGGCTGGAAGACTCACACATTTCATTTTTTTTTTATTTTTTTTTTTAGGGATGGATTCCCATGAAGCACGATGATCCATTTTCTTCCACTGTTGTTGGAGGGGTTGTCGGCGGCATATTCCATGTCTTCCACGGGGAACTCGGGTTCCATGTCGTCGGGAAAGATGTCTCGAGGTCTCCATTTGGATTGGCATTGTAATTTCCGGATCCGTCCACTCATGAGGGCGAGTTTGGAGCTCGCTCTTGGCTATCTACTTTTGATGATGTCCCTTCCGAGGAGCGCAACCTTTGTGCATGACAATCGACGAGGGTACATACCTCCATTTGATGTAACCGCCTTTGGGCTTCCGAGGTTTGGGCCTTTTCTCGTTGGATGACGATCCAATCTGTTTTTGATCTACTTGCTCACATAGGCGTTAATTCAGACATGGGCTCCTTGGATGATGTTTCCGGGGGACAGGACCGCGAGGGACTTTAGCATATTAAACCTCAAGGTGAAATTATAACCGGGATTTGAGAAGAATGCTTCGTCATCGGATTAGCCTTTTAGGAAAAAACTTAACCTTTTATTTTAAGAAAACTTGATCTCCATCATTTTTTATTTTTTTTTCGTTATTATTTTTTTTTTTTATGAAAGACACACACACACCCCTCTCTCCTTTTTTTTTTTAAAAAAAGATTGACCGGGCCGAAGTTGCCTACGTTCCCCTCACTACGAGGGAGGGGGTCCCACGCGATGAGAGGCTCAGGTCACCGTAGTTCGAATGGGTTTAGAATTCTAAACGGGGGGAAAACGAACGTAACTGACTTCTCGGAGGATAACGAGGATCCATCCATCCAAGGACTAAGACTTGGCCGACTTCTTGGAGGATAACGAGGATCCATCCAAGGGCTTCACGGGTTCCTAGGAGACTACTGTTGGTAGTGGTGCCCTAGGCACGTTTAATAAACGTTGTAATTGTTATCATTTATTTCATATCAATAAAGAGATGTTTTGATTATTATTGTTGTTCATGTTTACTTATAATAATCTCCGTCCCTAGTACTTGTTAAGCACTAGTATAAAGGCTAAATGATCATGGGATAATCATGTTAGATTTATGGGTACTTGTTTGGAACAAGGTACTGGACATGACCCGCTTTATGAGATTTATGTCATGGTCTATGTCATACATATATCTCATATTAGTTATGTCATTTGAATCCTTAGACATGAAGTTATTATAGTCTTCCACTTGATGAACATTATGTTTGACATATTCAAACGCTACTTTTAACCGAGTAGTTATAAAGGGTATGATTGGCATAATCGGATTCACGTAGGGAAGAATAATAAGCTAAATGGATTTATCCCTCCTCGGAGAGATGTCAAGCTTGGGCCTCTCGTAGGAATGATGTTGATGAAATGTTCGGCCGGACTCAAATGAATTGATTGGATCAATGTCATTTGGATTATCAACATATTCGGAATCGAGAAAGTATTGAACGAAACAAGTTGACTCTTTGACCATGACTTGTGTTCAATGACATCGTGGACAAAGGGATTGTGACATATTCTAAAGGAATGCGAACTTGTATCTAGTTATACTATTTGGGTAGGTATGACGGTTTGCTAGAACCTAATCATATCTTATGGTTTCATGTTTGAACCCATTGCCAACTTAGTATAATCCTAGAGGGTCACACACAATAGAACGAATCTTTAAAAGGACTACATTGGAATTTTGGAAATTCTGGACTTTCTGGGAAAGTGGGCGACCGCACAGTATGGACTGGGCGGCCGCACACTTATCTCATTTTTGTACCAGTTTTGTTTCAGATAGTTGTGCGACCGCACAGTGCATTCTGGGCGGCCGCACAGTATTGTCGGGTGGCAGATTCCTAATTTGATTGGAAACGAATTTTGGACGGATTTTGACACAAGTTTCCTATTTGGAATAGGTCATACTTGTGTATAAAAGACCAAATTCGGCCAGCACTCAATGCTAATGATTTTGTGAGTCTCAAAGAGTTTGAGAGAGGGTTTATTTTGTTCCAAGACATTCTTGGTTGAGGAACAAAATAATACACAAAATAAATTCCATATAGTTCTTTTGATTGTGAAAAAGTGTTTCACAATTTGGTCTAGCAACCAAGATCAAAGAAGCTCCTTTGATATTCGTTCGAAGTGTGGATACCGCTAGAGGGTGAAAATCATCATCTTCAAAGTTCGTGTTCAAGCTTTGTGATCGTGATCAAGTCTTCAAACCTCCACCAAAGACCAAGAGAATTTGATAGCCATCAAGGGTTAGTTTATTCCTTTATTCTTATGTCGTATTTGATTTAATCATATGAACGGATCTATGGCTTTGGGTTTCAAAATTTTAAATGCTAAATTCCGCTGCGCATGTTTGATCGAAACCCAACAGTGGTATCAGAGCCACGTTCATGTTGATTAATTCAATACTTGGATCATGTTATGTGTATATAAATTGTTTATGTGCCTTGCATGATTTGAATATTGGAATATATGTTGTTTATGTGTTATGTGATTTTATGTGGTTTATTGTTTTGCAACTTTAATCGCACGATTCAATCGCAATAAATAAATTATGGTGGATTCAGAATTGTTGGTTATTAATTTTTGATTGGATCAAAGTTTTAATAATCAGGGAAAAACAATTTTGAGACAAAATTTTCGAACTTAAAAATTCTGCACATTCTGATGGAACTGGGCGACCGCACAAAACTCCTTGGGCGGCCGCACAGTTTTGGGCGACCGCACAAGGGTTTTTGGGCGGCCGCACAAGGTGATCAGAAGGTCTGATTTTGGTTGAAAACCAGAATCTGGAATTTTTCGAAAGATTCAACGGAACCAGTAACAGAACCAGTCCAGACTTGCTGATCTGGAATGGGTTTTGGGTAGTTGGTTTGTGTGTGGATTTTGGGGTTTGATTTTCCTATTTGTTTTAGTCTTGTGATTCTAAGATTGGTTCAAGGTTTGGATGGCTAATCTGCGTTCATCGAGATTGTGTTTCCCAAACTTGATCGCAATCAAAGTTTCAAAGATAAAACGAAGTTAGAATTATGAAGAGTTCATAATTGCTAAAATTGAGAAACAAAGTTCTTGATTCAATGATTGGAGATCCATGTGGAATTGTGAATGCAATTGGCCTACGTTCATCGAGACCATCTATTGCTTAGTTTCGGCCACATGGACTACTTTCTTGGTTTCTTGAATTAGTGCGGGATTGTGGTTGCCTGATGGCTTAGTTCGACCGCACTTCTTGTTGTCTTGATTTGGAAATAATAACCAAAGTTGAAATAGTCTCATCCTCATAATTATAGAGAAACTAATGACAAATAAATATCATGCTTAAATTAATGGAGATTAATTTAGTGGCTAAACTTGATGTGTAACATGTTTATATTATGTGCTCATAAATGTGTTATATGCTATATGTGATGAACCTTCAAAGAAAGTTTT
The DNA here is from genome assembly GCA_026119855.1 of Campanula takesimana. NCBI lineage: Eukaryota > Viridiplantae > Streptophyta > Magnoliopsida > Asterales > Campanulaceae > Campanula > Campanula takesimana. The sequence goes on from JAOWBW010000206.1 coordinate 1,515,474, forward strand.
AAGTCTTTTATTGCCATGCCATGATTAAAACACTTGTTATTACATGAGTGATTTAAATGTAGATTCGCCCTAGCGAGATGCATTAAATTTATTTATGAATGAGCAAGATAGATAATGTGGGCACGCCCTAGCGGGACACATTAACTATGTGTTTAAAATGGTTAGACTTAATTGGGCGTCAAAACAGTTTTGGGCCTAGGCAAAGATGAGGTTTAACATGCTTTTTGAAATTGGATTTCTTAAAGAATCTCATAAAAGGAACTAAGAGTCATATGAGATATGATTGACAAGAGTTGTCTACCTAATTAATTTGATTTTGTGTAATCCGCCTTAGCGGACTTGAAATTGAATTAAAGTTGGATCTTAACCCATTTAAATTATATTATACATTGGATGTATATGAAGGTTGTATAATTTAGTGGGAGTATTTTGTTTTAAAAATACATCATTTATCTCTTTAATAAAAATCGGTACTTATTAAATTTTGGAAATTTTTGCATATTTGTAGATAATGACTAATAACACTCAATCAATGTCGTTGCGATCGATCCTTGAGAAGGATAAGCTCGAAGAGAATGGTACAAACTTTATGGATTGGATCCGTAGCATAAGAATCGTTCTTAGGCAAGAAGATAAGTTGTACATTCTCGATGGGCCTCTCCCCGCTGAACCACCGCCTACTGCCCCTAGGGTAGAAAGAGACAATTACAAGAAACATCGTAATGATTCTAGAGATGTAAGTTGTCTCATGCTTGCCGCTATGTGTTCAAAACTCCAACAAAGTTTGGAACATTTGGAAGCCTATGAGATAGGCGTGGAGTTGAGAACTATGTTTCAAGAGCAAGCTAGGCAAGAGAGGTACAAGACCATTGTTGCATTCACTACTAGTAAAATGAATGAAGGGCAACAAGTGAGTCCTCACTTTCTTAAAATGAAAGGTTATGTAGAGCACCTTGAGAAACTTGGCTATCCAATCCCATTGGAGCTAGCCACGTATCTCATTCTTAATTCATTGCCTAAAAGTTATAATCAGTTTGTAATGAATTATAACATGCATGGAATGGATAAGAATCTCTCTGAGTTGCATGGGATGCTCAAAACTGCAGAGATGAAAATTATGGAGAAAGGTTCTCCCGTACTCTTGGTTCATGATGGGAAGAAGGCTAGTGCTAAAGGAAAGGGTAAGGCAAAAGTTGTCAAACCCAAGATAAGCAAGGCAAAGGTTGCTAAGGCTTCTGAGGCAAAACCCGATTCACAAAAGGATGCAATCTGTTTCCATTGTCAAGAAATTGGTCATTGGAAACGTAATTGCAAGGCTTTCTTGGAAGAGCAAAAGAAGAAGAAGAGCAGCAAGGCTGCGTCGACTTCAGGTATCTATATGATAGATATTCTCCTTTCTACCACTGATTCTTGGGTATTGGGTACCGGATGTGGTTCTCACATTTGTCTAAATGTGCAGGGATTAAGGAATAGGAGACTGCTTAAAGAAGGTGAAGTAGATTTACGCGTGGGGAATGGAGCAAGAGTTGCTGCATTAGCCGTAGGGACTTATGAAGTCACTTTACCTTCCGGATTAATTCTTGTTTTGAACAATTGTTATTATGTTCCGGATTTAAGCAGAAATATTATTTCAATTTCTTGTTTGGATAATGAAGGTTTTAAGTTTCTTATTGAGAATAAGAAATTTTCTATTTATTTAAATTATGTGCTTTATGGTATTGCTAATTCATTTAATGGCCTTTATATCTTGGATGTCAAGAATGAAAATAATGTCTATCATGTAAATAAGAAATCTAAACCTAATGATGTAAATCATACTTATTTGTGGCATTGCCGTCTTGGTCATATTAGTGAGAAGCGTATCTCAAAACTCCATGGGGACGGACTTTTGGGTTCATGTGACTTAGAGTCATATGATACTTGTGAGTCATGTCTTCTTGGAAAAATGACTAAGACACCTTTTACCAAGTTGGGTGAAAGGGCAAGCGACTTATTGGGGTTGATACATTCCGATGTATGCGAACCATTAAGTAGCAATGCTAAGGGAGGATTTCAATACTTCATAACCTTCACTGATGATTATAGTAGATTTGGGTATGTTTACCTAATGAAACATAAAAGTGAAGCATTTGAGATATTTAGAATATTTCAAAATGAAGTAGAAAAACAACTTGGCAAAAGTATAAAGGCACTTCGATCAGATCGAGGTGGTGAATACTTAAGTCAAGAATTTGATGATCATCTAAAGAATTGTGGAATAGTTTCACAATTGACTCCACCTGGAACACCACAATGGAATGGTGTGTCCGAGAGGAGGAATCGGACTTTGTTAGACATGGTTCGATCAATGATGAGTCAAGTTGATCTTCCAATATCCTTTTGGGGTTACGCTCTAGAAACCGCTGCTTTCACACTAAGTCAAGTTCCAACTAAATCGGTTCCAAAGACTCCATATGAGATGTGGAGTGGAAAGAAACCTAGTTTATCTTTCATGAGGATTTGGGGTTGCGAAGTTTATGTCAAGAGACTTATCTCTGACAAACTAGCACACAAATCTGATAAATGTATTTTCGTGGGATATCCTAAGGAAACTAAAGGATATTACTTTTACAACCGAGAGGACAACAAAGTGTTTGTTGCCCGAACTGGTGTCTTTCTAGAGAAAGAGTTTCTCTCCAAAGAAATCAGTGGGAGTAAAATAAATCTTGAAGAAATTCGAGACCCAGAAAATAACATTGAACCAATAGTGGAACAAGAACAAGAACCACAAGGAGTTGTGGAACCTGTTCAAAATACACAAGCATCTCGCAGATCTAGTAGGTTACGATCCGAGCCCGAGAGATATGGATTTCTCGTAACGGATAGTAATGAGGTAGAAATCATTGAGAATGATGAACCGTCAACCTACCAAGAGGCGATGTCTTCTCCTGATTCGGACAAGTGGCTTGGAGCCATGGAATCCGAATTGCAATCCATGCAAGACAATCAAGTTTGGAATTTGATTGATGCGCCCGAAGGTGTAAAAACCATAGGATGCAAATGGGTCTTCAAGAAGAAGACTGACATGGATGGGAAGGTGCATACTTACAAAGCTAGGCTTGTAGCGAAGGGTTATAGGCAAGTTCATGGTATTGACTATGATGAGACCTTTTCACCCGTAGCAATGATCAAGTCTATAAGAATTTTGCTTGCCATTGCCGCATATCATGACTATGAAATATGGCAGATGGACGTCAAAACCGCTTTCCTGAATGGAAAACTCCAAGAGGATGTGTATATGACACAACCAGAAGGTTTTGAACAAGATTCTAAGGTATGCAAATTGCAAAGATCCATCTATGGGTTGAAGCAAGCTTCAAGGAGTTGGAATCTCTGTTTTGATGAATCGGTCAAAGAGTTTGGTTTCATCAAGAACGAAGATGAGCCTGGTGTATACAAGAAGATTAGTGGGAGCATAGTGCTATTCCTTATTTTATACGTGGATGACATATTGCTCATTGGAAACGACATTCCTACACTTCAGTCTGTGAAGACTTGGTTAGGAAAGTGCTTCGCAATGAAAGATATGGGTGAAGCCGCATATATACTTGGCATTAAGATCTATAGAGATAGATCAAGGAGGCTACTTGGTTTAAGCCAAAGTACATACATTGACAAGGTCATTAGAAGATTCCGTATGGAAAATTCTAAGAGAGGCACCTTGCCCGTGTTACATGGAGTTTCTCTAAGCAAGACTCAATGTCCTAAGACAAAAGATGAGCGTGAGAAAATGAATGATGTTCCATATGCTTCGGCAATTGGGTCCATCATGTATGCCATGATTTGTACTAGGCCGGATGTGTCTTATGCTTTGAGCATGACAAGTAGATACCAATCCGACCCTGGCGAAAATCACTGGATAGCTGTAAAAGCGATTCTTAAGTACTTGAGAATAACTAAAGACTCGTTTTTGGTCTATGGAAGAATGGAAGATGATCTCGTTGTAAATGCTTACACGGATGCAAGCTTCCAAACTGACAAAGATGATAGTCGATCGCAATCGGGTTTTGTGATTATGTTAAATGGTGGAGCTGTAAGCTGGAAGAGTTCCAAGCAAAGTACAACCGTTGATTCTACAACAGAAGCTGAGTATATTGCTGCATCGGATGCTGCAAAGGAAGCTGTTTGGATTAAGAAGTTCATAACTGAACTTGAAGTGGTTCCTAGTATTGCTAGTCCAATAGACCTTTATTGCGACAATAATGGTGCTATTGCTCAAGCAAAGGAACCAAGAGCACATCAGAAATCCAAACACATACTTAGGCGTTTTCATATCATTCGAGAGATCGTTGATAGGGGAGACGTAAATATATGCAGAGTACCTACTGATGACAATGTTGCGGACCCGCTAACAAAGGGACTTCCACAAGCTAAACATGATGGTCATGTTAGGTCCATGAGTATTATATACATGGGAGATTGGGCCTAGGGCAAGTGGGAGATTGTTGGTAGTGGTGCCCTAGGCACGTTTAATAAACGTTGTAATTGTTATCATTTATTTCATATCAATAAAGAGATGTTTTGATTATTATTGTTGTTCATGTTTACTTATAATAATCTCCGTCCCTAGTACTTGTTAAGCACTAGTATAAAGGCTAAATGATCATGGGATGATCATGTTAGATTTATGGGTACTTGTTTGGAACAAGGTACTGGACATGACCCGCTTTATGAGATTTATGTCATGGTCTATGTCATACATATATCTCATATTAGTTATGTCATTTGAATCCTTAGACATGAAGTTATTATAGTCTTCCACTTGATGAACATTATGTTTGACATATTCAAACGCTACTTTTAACCGAGTAGTTATAAAGGGTATGATTGGCATAATAGGATTCACGTAGGGAAGAATAATAAGCTAAATGGATTTGTCCCTCCTCGGAGAGATGTCAAGCTTGGGCCTCTCGTAGGAATGATGTTGATGAAATGTTCGGCCGGACTCAAATGAATTGATTGGATCAATGTCATTTGGATTATCAACATATTCGGAATCGAGAAAGTATTGAACGAAACAAGTTGACTCTTTGACCATGACTTGTGTTCAATGACATCGTGGACAAAGGGATTGTGACATATTCTAAAGGAATGCGAACTTGTATCTAGTTATACTATTTGGGTAGGTATGACGGTTTGCTAGAACCTAATCATATCTTATGGTTTCATGTTTGAACCCACTGCCAACTTAGTATAATCCTAGAGGGTCACACACAATAGAACGAATCTTTAAAAGGACTACATTGGAATTTTGGAAATTCTGGACTTTCTGGGAAAGTGGGCGACTGCACAGTATGGACTGGGCGGCCGCACACTTATCTCATTTTTGTACCAGTTTTGTTTCAGATAGTTGTGCGACCGCACAGTGCATTCTGGGCGGCCGCACAGTATTGTCGGGTGGCAGATTCCTAATTTGATTGGGAAACGAATTTTGGACGGATTTTGACACAAGTTTCCTATTTGGAATAGGTCATACTTGTGTATAAAAGACCAAATTCGGCCAGCACTCAATGCTAATGATTTTGTGAGTCTCAAAGAGTTTGAGAGAGGGTTTATTTTGTTCCAAGACATTCTTGGTTGAGGAACAAAATAATACACAAAATAAATTCCATATAGTTCTTTTGATTGTGAAAAAGTGTTTCACAATTTGGTCTAGCAACCAAGATCAAAGAAGCTCCTTTGATATTCGTTCGAAGTGTGGATACCGCTAGAGGGTGAAAATCATCATCTTCAAAGTTCGTGTTCAAGCTTTGTGATCGTGATCAAGTCTTCAAACCTCCACCAAAGACCAAGAGAATTTGATAGCCATCAAGGGTTAGTTTATTCCTTTATTCTTATGTCGTATTTGATTTAATCATATGAACGGATCCATGGCTTTGGGTTTCAAAATTTTAAATGCTAAATTCCGCTGCGCATGTTTGATCGAAACCCAACAACTACGTCTAGGGACTTAACGGGATTTTCAGAATCCATCCAAAGATCGACGGGTGTCTTGGAGGTTTTCCAAAGGCTTCACGGGTTCCTAGGGGACTATGCCTAGGGACTTAACGGGGATTTTTAACGGGGGACCTAGGGGACAACGGCCTAGGAGTTTCAACGGGGATCGCAACGGGGACCTAGGGGACAACGTCCTAGGGGTTTCAACAGGATTTTTAACGGGGGACCTAGGGGACAACGGCCTAGGGGTTTCAACGGGGATCGATTTGGGGACCTAGGGGACAACGGCCTAGGGGTTTCAACGGGGATTGCAATGGGAACCTAGGGGACAACGGCCTAGGGTTTCCACGGGGATCGCAATGGGGACCTAGGGGACAACGGCCTAGGGGTTTCAACGGGGATCGCAACGGGGACCTAGGGGACAACGGCCTAGGGGTTTCAACGGGGATTGCAATGGGGACCTAGGGACAACGGCCTAGGGGTTTCAATGGGGATTGCAATGGGGACCTAGGGGACAACGGCCTAGGGGTTTTGTTGGTCCCTAAAGGGCAACAAGGGTGTGAAAATCGCTAGAGGGGGAGGGGTGAATAGCGTTTTAAAATTCTTTTCAAACCCTTTTGCAATTCAATGGCAGATGCGCACAACTCTTATTTTGGCTAAGTATAGCGCGCAGTAAGAGTGTGAAATGCACAGCGAAAATTTAAAGCAGCTCTGCGCAGGGTATACTGTGCAGAGATAAAAACGCATGCGCTAAGTATGAGGCTAAAGAGTGGCGCAAAAAGGATTCTAAGGCAAAAGAGCAATAACAATTACAACATCAAAGTGTAACAATCTGAAAGATCAAACAAAGCAGTTCATAAATAGTTAAGCAAGAAATATGCAGTAAGTATAATGAACACGCTATTTGGAGAGGTTCGATCGATGAAAGATCTACATCCTCTACTAAGATGGTTAGTCTTGGATTTCTAAAGGAGATCTTATTATATGAGAGAGTATTACAAATTACAACATTTGAGCTCAACACTAACTCAAGATCTATTATCAATGAAGAACAAATCCTAGACTAAACCGGTGTATCTTAAGAAGTAAGATCAGAATGATCAAAGCTTCAAGAGGTGTGTGTGTGACAGAAATTCTGGGCTCTATGAATATGAAAGATGAAAAGCACCAAGAATTCTGGTGATATAGGCTTAGTGATATGAGCAGGAGTTTTGAAGGTTTGAAGATCTTGAAGGCTGTTCTAAAGAATCTGGAAATACTAAGCAGCAGTCTTCAGATCTTTATGGTTTCTCAGTGAAGCATGAGACTCGAGCTCTGAAGCATAGTGGCCAACAAGAGGGGCTTGATGTAAGGGCCAATGAAAGGGCCGATGAAAAGGGCTAAATCAAAAGGCAACTTGGAAATAAAGATGAGCAGGCTATTTATAGCTGAGAGCTTGAATATAGCCGTTGGAGCTCTGAGCAAGGACAATGAGCTGGCACAAAGTGATTGGCGCGCAGCTGTCCTTTATAGCCGTTGGGCCTCTGATCAAAGATGATGACCTGGCACAATATGATTGGTGCGCAGGTATTTTAGAGCCGTTGGAGACTGAGCATGAAGACCAAATTCAAAAGCTTCTTCTAGAAGGTTGACAGCTGTCTTCACTTGAGATATTTCTTTGAAGTATGTCTCCACCAATGGTTTTGCTGAGTGTGCTTATTTTGTCTTTTGTGCACACCTCAGCACTCTTACTCAATCTAAAAAGCGTAGCTTGTCTTGACGCTTTCCAAGCTTCTAGAATGTGAGATCAGGAGATGAAGAATTTGACCAAGGTTGTGTCCGTGCACAAAGGCATACGCATTGCCGGCGCGCATGGATTCAGCGCATGAGCAGCATGCGCACCATGCTTGGTCACACAAAGATCTCTTGAGAGTTTAGGAAATAAGATCTTGACAATTGAGCAGGGTCAAGGGCTGCGCAAGATATCTATGCGCAGTGGCGACCTGCGCAGAGAGCATCCTACGTAGTGAAATGAATCCTGCTTAGGAAATATTCGATCTTTAAAGCTTCAAGTCCTATCATCTAAGCCTATAATATAAAAAGGACTTAGCTAAAAATTGAAGTTATAAACTTCTTTACATGAGGTCCTAAAGTCCATAAAAATACTCATAGGTGATGGTATCAATCAATTCTAACAAATGTAGGAGGGTTAAGTGATAAGCATACCCAACAATCTCCCCCTAAATGATTGATGCCATTACCTACTATAGCAAAGGCAATTCATTGTACTTGATAATAACATGTCCATAAAAATGTGAATGGTAAATCATGCCTCAAGTCAATGCACACACTAGCCAGTGTTATAGATTTTTAATCTATCCAAAAGATTAAAAACTTACAAGATAGGAAAGATAGAAATATCATTCAGAGCATACAAGTAATGTGAGATGAAGTTTTAAGTATGCGTTTAAACTGAATGTTTAAACATCATGCGTAGAAAACATGAGCAGTAAAGATTATGCGCATGAGTTTAAGTAATAATGCATTCAATGTTCCACAAACGAATGGTTTGAAATGAACAAGGTTTTGTGAAAGCTTAATGATGCATTCTTCTCATTAAAACTTTGAAGGATTGACTGTTACAGAGTACAAGCTTTAAAGAGGAAAAACAAAAGAGGTGCGGACAAAACAAAAGCGCACGAAATGAAAGCGCATAAAACATACTGCGCAACGAGAATCAAAAAGTCAAAGAAAAACTAGCAAAATACTTACAAAGGAAATCTAATCTATGTTGATCCGTTGCAGGGCTTCGCGCATCTCATTCTGAAGGCTGTTGAACTTGTTCATGAGTTCCACCTTTAAATTTTGAAATTTGTCCTGGAACTCAACAGCTTTACCAACATAAGTGTTCATTCCTCTGCGCATATCAGCATTGTCATCCACTAGCTCTCTGAACTTTGCTCTGCTGTCCGTTAGGATGGCAGTTTGCGTAGCTTCTAATCTTGTGTCGATATGGAGGCGCTGAGTGTTGACGCTGGCTTGAAAGTCTAGCATTGCGTAGTCAATTTTTTCGTTGAACGCAGAAGAAAAATCTGTCATGGACTTAGCAATGCATCGACGCACTTCTTCAATATTATGCGCAGAGCCTCCTTGTTCAATCTTCTCCATCTGAGCCTCCATCTGAGCATGAAGATCATCAAATCCTCTATGTAACCCATCTATAAGGGTTTTCTTGAGCTTTTTCAGAATGTCCCTGAGTCCACCATCAAGCGCTCCAAGGGTGAACACATTTTTGAGTTGTGCGCTGACATTTTCGAGCTGGGCGCTGATGGTTCTCAGGGAGTTCAGGATAAGATGATCCAAAGTGATAGGAACTTTTTCTTGCGCAAGCTCAGATGAACTTGCCTTTACCTCCGTCTTAGCACTCTCCATGCTTTCCTTTGCCTCCCTTGCCTTTGCTTCCTCTTTGGCAGCTTTCTCCCCCTTAATGGTATCAATCTCCAAACGCTGCATATCAAGACGATACAATAAAGCAGTTTGAGCAGTAAGGAGTTGATTTAGCTGCAGCTGCGTAGCGACTTGATTCGCTTGAACAGAATGCAAGCTTTGCACGATCTGGCGCAGCTCAGCTGAAGAGGAATGAGGAGTCTCAGGGGCTGAAGATGAAGGTTGAACTGGAGAAAGATCACTGCTGTCAGTGGCTGCGGAACTAGTGCGACGCTTCTTCAATCCTTTTGTGCTGCTGCGCACCTTCTGCTTGAGATGAGAAGATATATGTGCGATATCAGCACTGGGGATGGCTTCATGAGAGGCTTTGTGCGTTTGCTCCCCCTCAACTGCAGCATCATCTGAATCACCACGAAAATCAGCCTTGCGCTTCATTGTGGTTGGCTTTGAGGGAGCAGGAGCTGGATTGCTGGTAGGATCAGCCTCTTTGAATGAAATCCCTTTGGTGGATTGAACCAAAGGAATATCCTTGAGCTTTTTGCCACTGGGCGGAGCAATGCCCTTCCCCTTGCGATTATACGCTTCTTCTGCGGTCTCTTGCGCAGCATCAGTTGTAGATCTTCCTGCACTCTTCTTGGACTTGGCCACAGGAATTGGGCCTATCCAGGGTTCCTTGTTGGGAGCGGCATCAGACAGCCATATTTCATAGTAATCAGCGTTACCTATCTCACTGCGCAAATTCTGGAGGTGTACTCTGGAATAGTACTTTGCGTCGCAAGACTGCTTCTTGATTGACTTTTCTTCAACATAGGTGGCCAGTTCACCATAAGTCAATAAGAGTTTGGTTAGCAGTCTGCAGTGAGTTCGGTATTTGGTCTTCCCTGCGTTCAGCTTCTTCTCATAGCTGGTCATTCCCTTCACAATCTCATTGAAGATAATCTGCGGCCAGTCGAGTTGATCTTCGTTGAAGATGACTGCGCAGTATTCCCACTGCTTTGAGATGAAATGTCCATTATTTCCATTCTTGCAGCTGAGGGAATCTCCAATTAGGGTGCACAGGTGATACATCACCTCACCAAATTCCTTTCGGTTATACATTGGCCACTTCTTGTTAAGAGAAGGGATGCCAATGAGCTTCTGTGCAAGCGCATTTTGGTGAGACTCATCATAGTTGACTGAAGAACTATCAACGTTGAAGTTTAGGAGGCTGCGAATGTGGTTGGGGTGAACCATTACATCACTGCGCTGTACAGTGGCCATGATCATTTCCGTTGGCTTGCCTTCAAGTTGTGCCGGAACAACTCTTGCTGTCTTGAAGAATTCATCTACCAGCGCAGGCACTATGAAGGATTGCTCAAGAGTGAATAAAGGAAGAATGCCGGAGGAGCTGAGAAGGTGAAGCAGACGACGACCAATCGCATCTAAAGAGAGATCTGCCTGAATAAGTTCCCAACCCGGAATGAAGTAAACGTGTCCCTGCGTAAAACAATAGATAGAATTAGACAACCTATTGCTTATGGAGCTGTGCGCATATGCAAGTAATGCAGATATACCTTGGCACAAGTTCCATGATAAGCAAAAAATGTTTATGCGCAGAAAATAGGAAGAGGGTGCGCATAAAATAAGAATGCATACGCAGAGAGGGATCGTGCGCACAGAAAATAAGTACTAGTAAAGAAGTGTGCGCAGAGAAATAGATAAGACTATATGCGCAGAAAAACTATGCGCAGGAAACTATGCGCAGAACACAGATACTAGGAGATATAACAATAGACCAAATAAAATATTAAAAAAATAAGAACGAATATTTTAGAAAATAAAGAACACCCAAGAACACCGAAAAACAAAAGTTGACAAAATTCAACAAAAAATACATCGAAATGACGGCATGAACAGGACGAAGTCAACCATGCAAAAATTATGGTCAACGATATTAAAACAAACCCAGAAATCCAGAAAAACGGTTCGTCTGCCAAGGAAGTTACGGAGCACAGAAATTGACGAAAAACACATGTAGCAACCATTGATCATGAAATAAACTACATGAAAGAATAGATCAGGCAAATACGAACAAAACACAACGATCGATTTCAAAAATGACCAAAAAATAAGGGAGAAATCGAAAAAGGGAGTCTTGAGACCTCCAAGAACAACAATGGCGGAAAAATAAGGAGTTATAGTGAAACATACCATGTCTTTGACGGTGGGATGCCTTGATTGTCATTCTACTTCTTCTTCGTGAGAGTTCCCAGGATTGGAGTGCGAAGAAGAGTCGGAGATGATGATTTCTGGTTGAGTTTTGGTTTTCTTAGGTGCCATTGAAATGGTTTTGAGAGAAGAAAGGTTGAGGTTGAAGATAAAGAACAGGAGATGAGAAATGAGGGTTTAGAGCAGAGGTTAGAAAGAGAGTGAGAGAGAGAATTTAGAGGGAAGAGAGAAGTAGAGAGAGAAACGGTTTAAGTAGGGAAGGAGATGTTAGGCGCACGATAGCTAAGAAATGTTTGAGAAAATATGCAGTGGCGCAGGATAGCGATACCACGTGTCACAAAAGGGAACGCGCGTGTGCAGGCCTATGCGTGCGTGTGCGTGTGAAGTTCTAAGCCGGTCACTCTCAAGTCGACTTCCTCATAAATGGTGAGTCAGTGAAAGGACGGGCGCACGTTAGCAGGGTGACGTGGCCGAATGGGGGACGCGCGTGCGCAGACTTTGCGCGCGCGTGTGTCAGCGAAAAGAGGCTGACGGCTGTCGCATCACCTTCCTCATTAAATGGTGAGCAGACATTCGTAAGGTGCGCTGTCATGAATTGCAGTTTGCATTAAATGACAATGGGACATGCGCAAGGGTAAAAAGGTAATTTCCCAAGAAAATTCAAAAATAAAAGCGCGGGAAAATATGAATTACACAAGTACCCTTGTGACTCAGCGTTGACTTTTCAGTCAAGGACCTATGTGCAAAATCTAATGAATAGAACACTTACCTGCGATCCACGATGATTTGCGCATGGATAGTCATGCGCAGCGCATTGATAGCGCAGAGATTCTATAAATCTCAGAACTGTTGTTTCATGCGCAGGCATTTGTTGCGCAGGTGTTGCGCAGGGCGCATGAAACTTAACCTATTTTGCACACTTATCAAGCAAATACATTAGTATAAATAATATGGACAAGTTAGCTAAGATTTAAGCATACCCATTTCTCCTTTCAAGAGATCACTTGTTAATTCTTGAGGAGATGATATTAGATGTTGATGATCTTGGTAATAGTACTTGGCAGGATTGGAAACTGCTATGGTGGACATATTATCGCAGAGAATTAGATAATTCTCTTCATGAATCCCATAGTCCACAGGTTGTTGCTTCATCCATAAGATTTGGCAGCAGCAGCTTTCAGTAGCAATATGTTCTGCTTCAGTTAGTGGAGATGGACACAGCAGCTTGTCTCTTGCTTGCCCATGCTATAAGTCGATTTCCAAGGAAATGACATGTTCCACTTGTGCTCTTCCTGTCACTGGTGCACGCTGCGTAGTCCGCATCTGAATAACCTACAAGTTTAAAGTTCGAATCTTTGGTGTACCAAAGTCCAAGGTTAACAGAGCCAAAAGTATATCTAATACATTTTAAAGCAGATATGTGCATTTCAGAAGAATTAGCATGATAGTGCGCACAGATCCAGTCAACATAATATCTTGGCCAACTAGCAGAAGATAAAGGATAGTTAATCATACCTTGATATAGTCTGATCAACTTTACCTTTTAAGTCTGTTAAATTTGTTGCTGGTGGCCATTGGAGTGTCGTATGCTTTAGCACTCAAGTCCAAACTTTTTGATTAAGTCCCTTGTGTACTTGGCTTGATTTGCGAAGATGCCATCATTCAATTGATTGATTTTAAACCCGAGGAAAAAGGTGATTTCTCCATCATGCTCGTCTCAAACTTGCTTTTCATTTGCTTTTCAAAGCGCTTACAAAGTAACTCATTAGTAGAACCAAATATAATATCATTAACATAAATTTGAACAAGTAAAGAATGATCATTATACTTAGCAATAAAAAGAGTTGTATCGATTTTACCGCGCTTGAAGCCTTTCTCTAGTAGGAATTTTGATAGCGTATTGTACCATGCTCTTGGAGCTTGCTTAAGTCCATACAAAGCTTTCTTGCTTTGATTCTGTGATGCTTCCATTCTTATCCATCTTGTTTCCGAACACCCATTGAAGCGTTAAATATTGGATGAGCTTTCCTTGCACTTCTTGCATAGCATCGATCCATCTTAAAATATGGAGCACTCTATCAATCTTCTTTGATCCGACATGAGAGATAAACGAATGCTACACCGCAAAGTTTGATGCTCTCGATGTGCGAACGCCTATATAGGAATACGAAGATCAATGGGCATTTCATTTGCTTCAGCATCACGATCATTAAAGGTGATTTGCTGAAGTGGAGGAACGTCATGCGCAGGAGGAGGTGTTTGCGCATCAGGAGTTGTAACTTCAGGCGCAGCATTTTGAGTATGCGCATGAGATGGACTGATTCTGAATCTGCTTGAACTATATTCTGCGCAGGAATAGAATTACTGCGCACCTGTCTAAAAAGCTCAGCAGAGGCATCAGAATCATTTGGAGCCAAATGTGGCTCAAGGAGAGAATGCTCATCAAAAAGTAACATGTACAGCTACAAAAATAACTAGAGATTTATCTTATTATAATCATGAAAAGCTTATAGAATGATTGGCATACCCAACGAGAATACTTTTATCTGCTTTGGCGTCAAATTTACCTCTATAGCGTTTGCAGCCAAAGAGCTTGAAGAAATCAATGTTGGGCGCTTTCTCTCTTTCCATAGATCGTATGGAGTATTGATGTAGGCTTTGTTGATGAGGGATCTTTATTCTGAGTAAAACATGCACCGATGACAGCTTTTTCCCAGAAATACATTTAGAAGTACTGCTTCTACTATCATTGTTTACCCATCCTTAATCAACGAGTGATTCTTTCCACAACGCCATTTTGTTGCGGAACTCCAGCAGCAGAGAAATTGTGAAGAATACCATTTGTTGGTTCTTGTCGGTTCTCACAATTTTGAGCGACATCGTTGTTCATAAATTCTGTTCCATTGAAGTATCGAACTCTATTGATGTCTTCTATGTTTGGAAATTTAGAAGGAGAGCAGCCAGGATATCATTAGAGATACCACAGGTTGGTCCAAAACTTCGCGGTAGTGAGCGGTCCAAACATATGAGGTGAAGCGGATGTAAGCGTTTTGATATTGGAGCAATCTTGCTGGAGGAAAACTGCTCAGGCTGCTTACTAAGCTGGCATGGTGCTTATACCATTGCTAGCTGCATTCACTTAGGTTCATTGCTACAAAACAAGGATTAGTAAATAGAAATTATAGTGGTAAGATCAATAGATTTAGAAATTGGTCTTACGAGTCCTTGTGAGCAAAGTTAGTCCAGAAACGCCATTCTTGATATAGCAATGCTTTGAAGTGAAATGGCATTCCAGACCTTTATAGCATAATTGTGAGATGGAGAGCAGGTTGCTTGAGACTGTCTTTTATGATTAGTCCAAATCCAATTATGTGCCCTTTGTTGTTGTCACCATATATTACTGAGCGATCTCTTTCCTTCATGCACATCTTTAAGAGTGTTGACATCTCCAGTAGTGTCTAGAATCCATTGTTGAAACCAACTGAGCTTGAGAGTGCGCAGTGAAGTACATCTTTTCTGCTTATTGGAACATTGACTTGCGCTCTACAGCTGAGTTATCATTTAAGATCAGCAGACACTTTAAGAGATTCCTTGTGCGGCTGCGGAGTTGGTGATGACGCAGCTTCTGTCAGGTTAGCTCTGGCAGATAGGTGCTTGTCATTCTGTCTGCTTGGTGGTGTCCCATTTCCACTAGAGTGAAGGGATCTTTCTTTGATTGTCCTTGGCACATGCTCAGGTTCCATTTCAGAAACAACTTTTGAATCATTGTCAGCATTTGCCACTAAGCAGAGCAGTCCATCCTCAGAGTCACCATCGTTGTCTTCAGTGTCAAGTCTCCGAGTCCTTAGCTTCTTTTCTGCGCGGTTCTCTTCAGCAACCATTCTGCATTGCTTTGATGCTTTGTGCGCAGTGTTGCTTTTCCTTGTACTCAAATTTTGAAGTAGGCATTAAAGCGAGATGTCCAGGCTTTCTGCAGTAGACCAAGTCATCTTTCTTTGAGTCTCTATGAGAGAGAATACGGATCTTTGCTTGAGGATCCACCAGGTTTGGAGAACTTTTTGAATTTGATCTGAGGTTTGAGCAGGCGCAGGAATATGTGAAAAGTTAGCCATTACCCTAGATTTTGAAGCCATATTGAATTGGCACCCAAGATGTTAAGCTTGAAAAACAGAAAAACAGATGCGCACAACTCTTATTTTGGCTAAGTATAGCGCGCAGTAAGAATGTGAAATGCACAGCGGAAATTTAAAGCAGCTCTGCGCAGGGTATACTGCGCAGAGATAAAAACGCACGCGCTAAGTATGAGGCTAAAGAGTGGCGCAAAAAGGATTCTAAGGCAAAAGAGCAATAACAATTACAACATCAAAGTGTAACAATCTGAAAGATCAAAAAAGCAGTTCATAAATAGTTAAGCAGGAAATATGCAGTAAGTATAATGAACACGCTATTTGGAGAGGTTCGATAGATGAAAGATCTACATCCTCTACCAAGATGGTTAGTCTTGGATTTCTAATGGAAATCTTATTATATGAGAGAGTATTACAAATTACAACATTTGAGCTCAACACTAACTCAAGATCTATTATCAATGAATAACAAATCCTAGACTAAACCGGTGTATCTCAAGAAGTAAGATCAGAATGATCAAAGCTTCAAGAGGTGTGTGTGTGACAGAAATTCATGGTTTCTCAGTGAAGCATGAGACTCGAGCTCTGAAGCATAGTGGCCAATAAGAGGGGCTTGATGAAAGGGCCAATGAAAGGGCCGATGAAAAGGGCTAAATCAAAAGGCAGCTTGGAAATGAAGATGAGCAGGCTATTTATAGCTGAGAGCTTGAATATAGCCGTTGGAGCTCTGAGCAAGGACAATGAGCTGGCACAAAGTGATTGGCGCGCAGCTGTCCTTTATAGCCGTTGGGGATCTGATCAAAGATGATGACCTGGCACAATATGATTGGTGCGCAGGTGTTTTATAGCCGTTGGAGACTGAGCATGAAGACCAAATTCAAAGCTTCTTCTAGATGGTTGACAGCTGTCTTCACTTGAGATATTTCTTTGAAGTATGTCTCCACCAATGGTTTTGCTGAGTGTGCTTTTTTGTCGTTTGTGCACACCTCAGCACTCTTACTCAATCTAAAAAGCGTAGCTTGTCTTGACGCTTTCCAAGCTTCTAGAATGTGAGATCAGCAGATGAAGAATTTGACCAAGGTTGTGTCCGCGCACAAAGGCATACGCATTGCCGGCGCGCATGGATTCAGCGCATGAGCAGCATGCGCACCATGCTTGGTCACACAAAGATCTCTTAAGATTTTAGGAAATAAGATCTTGACAATTGAGCAGGATCAAGGGCTGCGCAAGATATCTATGCGCAGTGGCGACCTGCGCAGAGAGCATCCTGCGCAGTGAAATGAATCCTGCTTAGGAAATCTTCGATCTTTAAAGCTTCAAGTCCTATCATCTAAGCCTATACTATAAAAAGGACTTAGCTAAAAATTGAAGTTATAAACTTCTTTACATGAGGTCCTAAAGTCCATAAAAATACTCATAGGTGATGGTATCAATCAATTCTAACAAATGTAGGAGGGTTAAGTGATAAACATACCCAACAGGTTTCAACGGGGATCGCAATGGGGACCTAGGGGACAACGGCCTAGGGGTTTCAACGGGGATTGCAATGGGGACCTAGGGGACAACGGCCTAGGGGTTTCAACAGGGATTGCAACGGGAACCTAGGGGACAACGGCCTAGGGGTTTCAACGGGGATCGCAATGGGGACCTAGGGGACAACGACTTAGGGGTTTCAACGGGGATTGCAACGGGGACCTAGGGGACAACGGCCTAGGGGTTTCAACGGGGATTGCAACGGGTACCTAGGGGACAACGGCCTAGGGGTTTCAACGGGGATCGCAATGGGGACCTAGGGGACAACGACTTAGGGGTTTCAACGGGGATTGCAACGGGGACCTAGGGGACAACGGCCGAGGGGTTTCAACGGGGATTTTGAAGGATAACATGAATCCTTCCAAGGATTTAAAGGGACTAATCAAAAGTCTTGGAGGATAACATGGATCCGTCCAAAAACTAAACGGGACTAATCAAAAGTCTTGGAGGATAACATGGATCCGTCCAAAGACTTAACGGGACTAAACAAAAGTCTTGGAGGATAACATGGATCCGTCCAAAGACTTAACGGGACTAAACAAAAGTCTTGGAGGATACCATGGATCCGTCCAAAGACTTAACGGGACTAAACAAAAGTCTTGGAGGATAACATGGATCCTTCCAAAGACTTAACGGGACTAAACAAAAGTCTTGGAGGATAACATGGATCCTTCCAAAGACTTAACAGGACTTAACGGCAGTCTTGAAGGATAACATGGATCCTTTCAAAAGACAGGAAGCAAACAACGGCGTAAGCTCATGCAATGTGCACTTATTTATTCATTCAACTTTATTTTAAAAAGTTTTCTTGACTTAATCCTAAATGGTTGGAAGAGATTCCTCTTCTTTTTCGCAACTAATCTAAATCCTGGATCAGTGGAGGCCATCACTACGTCTATAAGCTCCTCGTTTTTCACCTGTATTGCACACTCCCAAGGATGGACTGTCCCAGGAGAGGGTCCTATAGGGTAAGCGGCTTCCACCGACCGAAATAAACGAACCTAGGGCCTAGTGCGTCGCAAGGTTCCCAATACGCGGGTCATCCTAATCATGATTAAGCCCCAGTCGGGATCAAGACTTTTTCCGAAGGCTGCACCGATATTCCGACATGACCTCATTTTGAATGAGGCGTCTCAGTCCTTGACCATGAGCTTAAGGATGATTAAAATGACTCGTTCATTAGGGCTTAACGACACGGTGTTACCCTATCCTTAGCACATGACCTTCGCTAATTGTGGCCATCATTAACACACGAGTTAAAGGCGGGTTAGACCACGCTTGCATTACATCAAGGAGTCACAACTCGGGCATTAACTTGGCCACAATCGACTCGGGGGACGGGCTTAAAGACAATGGCAACGTGAACTAGACCAAAAACCAACCATAGTCACGGTATAAGTGTGTCACGGACAAGTGTTGTTGACTCGGTTCGGAAGGGGAGGTGGAATGGACCCGTGCGCGCATCGAAGGGAACAAGAGCGCCCAATGAGCTGCATCTGACGTCCATCCCGGGTTTTAAAGTGTTAATGAAACGTGCAAGGTCAAGTGCGCGTTGTGTGGAGTCGATCTATCTTCCCTTTTTGAGTTAAAATGGAGATTTTTATTTGTCTTTCAATGGCATGGACGAGATATGAACAATCATGGACAAGTAATGAACAAGTATGAACAAGTATGAACAAGTGTGGCATAGCATGGCATGCATCAAGAATTATTAATGAACAAGGACCAAAAACTTGCATTTGCATCAAGTTGTGCATAAAGAGTTTGGAATCAAACATTTTATTGACAAAAAGTTTAGGAGACCTTTACAAAAAAAAGGGTTGTGCACAATGAAACTTTGGAAACCATTTTATTGACAAAATGATTGTGCACAACCAAGTATGTTTTATTTGAAAACAAATCAAGTTTTTTTTGGCCAAAAGAATGTGCTCAAATAAGGCTGTAAACTTGGAACCTGGACAAGCAGAAGCAAAGGGGGTCCAGAATGTTGCAGCCCCTGCAGAAATTTGTCAATTGGCAACATTCTGACCCCCACCAAAAGCAGTCGTACGGCTACAGAAGGAGGGTGGAGATTTATTCAGTTTTTTCCAACTTCTGATCCTTATGCTCCAGTTCATCTTATTTCCAGAACACATTCATTCGAAACATTTGAAACAGAAACATGTAACACACACAAACAAACAAGCACAAAGTTGACTAACGGGAACGGGAGTTTGACCCACACATAAGTGTTCCCGGGGCTTCTAGGGAGAAGTCCGAAAACACTTAATTCCCCAGCGGAGTCGCAACTGTAAGGTCCCCGCCCCGGGAGGAAAAATCGTTTCCTCGGGATGGTTCTCAAACACGAGGGCTCGTTATAACGGAGTCGCCACATTCGTTAATTATTTAACCCAACAAATGAAAAGGTTTGAGACTTGAGTTCGGAGGTCAGGTTACACTTTGGGAAGAACACGGAAAAGTTCACCCAAAGTGCCTCGGTAAACTGAGTCTCCCTCGTGTTAGTTAACGAAAGTGCATGTGTGTGTGTGTGTGTGTGTTTTCAAAAAGGGCGAAACTGACTGTTTTGGAAAACCAGTTAGTTATTTAACAGAAACAGTTTATTTTGCAAGTTTTTAGATCAGAAGGGAAGGAAACTGGAAAATGCCCTCCCCGGCCAAAGTAGCCGTACGGATGGGGAGGGCGTTCCTGGGCATTTTTACAGTTTATCAGAGAAACAGTCCAGTTCAGTCAAAAACAGAGAAACTTTGCTGAAACTGGACTAAAACGTGGATTTCCAGTTTGTGATTTACAACAAAAGACTTAAGAATGATCATTCCTATACACTTTGATCATCAAAGGTCCCCAAAACAAAGAATTTGGGTGTGATCAAGGCAATTATTGGAGAAATTTGGGAAAAGTTGATGAACATGGCTTTTGAGCCAAAATGACCATTTGATGATTAAAGATTAAGACTTTATAATCAAGATGTCATTTTTATGTTTGGAAAACCTTTTATTAGTCAAAATATCACATAAAGATTCAATCTTTATGACCCAAAATGGGATTTAAAAGGCTAAATCAAAGGGAAAGTGATGAACACTTAAGGTTTCACCACTCTACATGATCATCATGGCCAAAAGACAAAATTTATCAAAAGATTTGGGCTTTCACCATGAAAATGGTTCCTTAAGCCAAATTTACTCTTGGGACATCATCATTCAACAAAAATATTTGATCTTTATGGACAAATAGGAACAAAATGAGCAAGATGGACAAGAAGCATAACAAGTCATGATCATCTTTGGTTTTACCCCATAATCACACATAAGATGTGAGGGGAACCTTTGAATCACCTCATGACTTGGATAATATATATATGTATAGTAGTAATAGTATATATATATATATATATATATATATATATATATATATATATATATATATATATAGCTTGAAAGGGCCAAGACTTGTAATATAGTTATATGTATATGTATATTGCTTGATAATGGACAAGACTTGCAATTAAAAGGTAAATTGCTTGAGATGGACAAGACTTGCAAATAAGAATAAATAATAAGCATATAAACAAGAACAAAATAAGAGAGATGAGATGAAGAGAAGGATGGGGGAGAAGGTGGCTTTACCTATGATTGGTTAGGCCAATCTTCCTCTCTTTCACTCTTAACACTCTTTTCTGTCTAAATTCCTACAGAGTAACAGTATGAATATTGATTTCTCCCCCCTGAAATGATCAGCAAGGGGTTTGATTTATAGGGGCTGATGGTGCCCAAAGTAGCCGTACGGCGGTTGTTGGCGCGTGGCCAAACCATCCGTACGGAAGTAGTGGGTGGCCTTCTGGATTCTTCTTTGTTTATTTCCAGAACGGTCCCTGTGTTTGTATATTTTCCTAGGGAGGTCCTGGCCCATCAGTTTTGTCCTGAATGGTGCCTAGAATTCCTCTAAATAGGTCGATTTCAGATTGGGGTACTTACAACTTCGCACGTACGCGCTGGGAGCTTGGGAGCCTTTTTCTTTTGACAAAGTCAACGGTGGTTCGGGCTTGGTGGTAGTTGGGCTGGTTCGATTGGGCTTCGACCCGATTGTATAGGTCTGGGTTGGATCGGTTCAATGTATCTGGTCCATGCCCGTTCGGATGGATGGAGCACCTATTCGCGTATGGGTGTGGGGCGATCCGCGCCTGTTCGAATGGGCGGGTCGGGGGACTTGGATCGACCCAGTCGATCTCAGCCCTCCATTCAGATCTGATCTGATGGCCCAGAACCCACCAGACACAAATTATGCCTATTCCCAAAAGGCACCCTGCCTCTTCATATACTATATAAAGACCCCCTAGGATTGTCAATCTGATCAATTCAGTCATCAGCATTCCATAGCAAGTTAGAGAGAGATCATCTTGAAGCATAAATTCCCTTCAAGTCCAGAAGTTCCAAACATCCCGTTAGTTCGCCGTAGTCGTTAATTTGGAGTGCTCCTATTAACGACTGTTAGTCATTGTATCTTACGAGAAGACTGCCATCACCGTTAGCACCAGTGCGGGGCAATTACTTCTTACGGACATTGTGTTTCACAAGCCTCGACTATATTTCCGTCCCCATTTTGCATTTATTATTTCTGTCATTTTCAAGAAAACCGCTATTTTCCCTAACATTAAATATGGAAAAAGACCATTGTTTTAGGCAATGACCTTTTTCTAAAAAAACAAGAGATATAAGTATTTTAGGAGAAATTGAATTGTATAAGTTCGTAATTTACGGTTGGAGCGTAGAAATTATAGGGAAATGGTTTTACGATTAAAGAAGTTGATTTAAATTTCTCTCAGTGAATTCTTTCAAAATAAAATGAAAGTTTTGTTTTGGTAATTGACGAGATAGAGCATGAAAAGTTTAGACAAAAATATTCATAACATTGTGATTATAATGAGTTAAAAAAGGATTATCTTTATAAATGTACTTACTTTATTTCGAAATTGAATGTTAAAAAAAGAAATAAACTATCAATAACAAATTATTATTTTCTTTAAAAGAAAATTATTTCTTTTAGACAAATTTAATACTACTTCTTAATTAAATTATATATTATGGTTTGGAGAAGGAGGTCAAATCCATTCGTGGGTTGTAAAAGACGTAAAGATAAGGATAAATAAGACGTGAGTGAAAGTTGTTGTGAATGTGAATGTGAATGTGAGTCACACTCAAAAAACACTTTGATTTTTGGGTTGTCTTATTTTGCGTGAGACACTCAAAATGATAATTTACCATAACTTATGTGGGACGGAAGGATATCTATAGTCTATAGTAATATAAAAACAAGATAGTTTTACCATTTTTAGAATGAGACTCATATACATCTCTAAAATAGGAAAGTTTGGTAAATAAGATTCAATATATCATTATCTTTAATTTGATACAAGTAGTCTACTTTGCATAGAGATTGATTTTTGGGAAAATATAAAAATATGCCCCTGTACTTAGGTTAAGGATGCAGATATGCCCTCATACAAGTTAATTGACATATTAGCCCTTGTACTTAAGAATAATGTGGGGAAATCAAGTCTCCGTTATTTTTCCGTCCAAAACCTAACAGAAACGCTGACTAGGCGTATGAGTTGTACATTTTAATTGCGGACGTGGAAAAAATAGCCCAGTTGGACTTGTTGACTAGGAAGAATCTAAAACTACGTCGTTTTGAGTGTTAAATAGAAGGCCAATGTTCGTTAAATACTTAACAGATCAGTTAAATAATTGAACAGGTTATTTTAAATTAATTTATTTTAAAATGTTAAAATAATAAAATTGATAACCATAACAGCCACCATCATTGCCACCCCCACCATCTTACCGCCGCCACCACCACATCATCACCAAGAAAAATTACACACACAAAAAAAAAAAAAAAAAAAAGGCCAAATCACAAACCAAACAACCAAGAAAAAATTATGAAAAAAACTCAAATGTGTTGCTGCCAAATTCCACCACCGCATTCTCTAAAACAAAGCAAAAACTTTAATTGGGCACATTCATCCTCCAATCAGCTACCATCAAACGAAATCATCAAACCACCTGTACCGAGACGACCATGACCATGGCTAAATCCAAGCGACTTAAGCTCCTGCAACCTCCTTCAATTGGTTTCGATATCTCACCTCTTAATTTCGTCGACAGATCCCCGACCATGGAAATATCTCGGCGGTGTTTTGTTAAATCCAATCACCGACTTTCAGATGACATTACCGAGAACATGGATAAATCCAGGTGATTATCAGGCGAGGATATCACTACTAAGATCTTACTCCGATTGCCGGTCAAATCACTTCTTAAATTCAAAATTGTTTCCAAATTGTGGCTTTCTATTGTCTCTAGTCGTCGATTTCGCCAAATTCATGCTTCCCTACACAGAACTGCAACTGATCTATTCATAAAGTATGACCGATCCCATTTGTATACCGTCCTTCCGATTCTTATTAAAAAGTGATGAAAATGGAAAAGAAAGAGGAGGGTGAGGAATAACAACAACAGTTTTTGGGCAGAAGGAAGGAAGGGGAAGACTGGAAAAGAGGGGACGAGAATATGATGTTAAGGGCTTGGCGGTGGTGGGTCGGAGGAAAGAGGAGGGGGACGGCTGATGAGAATGGTGGAGATGGAGGAGGGAAGAGATATACAACTGTAAGTTTTTTTTTTCTTTTTTTCTTTTTTTTTTTTGGAAATGGAGGCTGATAAGAGTATTAGGGATTTGGGGTTTTAATATTTTCATTTTAAACCCTACATATTTAACATCACTCAATTTTGTACCAAAACTTCCATATCAGCAGTTTTTTCTCAAAGCATGGCCCACGTCTGCAATTAAAATGTACAACTCATACGCCTAGTCAGCGTTTCTGTTAGGTTTTGGACGGAAAAATAACGGAGACTTGATTTCCCCACATTATTTTTAAGTACAAGGGTTAATATGGCAATTAACTTGTATGAGGGCATATCTGCATCCTTAACCTAAGTACAGGGGCATATTTCTATATTTACCCATTGATTTTTATATAATACTTTTTGATTTTTTTATTTAGTGATAAAAAATGATTTTTTATCAATGCATATAGTGTGAAAAATTACTAATTGATTCGGGTTTTTTTAGTCATTTAAGCGCGTGCACGGAAACGGTCGTAACTTTTGACTCCGGATCAACCACGGAACGCACCTCATATCAAATCGAACATCGTTGGAGCGAGACTAACAAAAAATCATTATATTTAATTCGATAAATGTAGTCAACTTTACACGTAAAAATTATTTTTATATGACAATTTTTACTTTCTAAATTTAGTGAAAAAGTGAAAGTTTGATCAACATATACTCCCACATCTATAGTCTATAGTAATATAAAAACAAGATAGTCTCACAATTTTTAGAATGAGGTCTATTTGCATCTCTAAAATAGGAAAGTTGGGTAAATGAGGCTCAATATGTCATTATCTTTAATTTGGTACAAGTAGTCAACTTTGCATGGTAGATTGATTTTTATATGATACCTTTTAAATTTTTTTATTTAGTGATAAAAAATGATTTTTTTATCAATGTATATAGTGTGAAAAATTACTGATTGATTCGGCTTTTTTTGAGTCATTAGAACGCGTGCGCGGAAACGGTCGTAACTTTTGACTCCGGATCAACCACGGAATGCACCGCATATCAAATCGAACGTCAGAGCGAGACGAGCAATAGTCATAGAACAAAGCCCCTTGATGCAGGGTTTAAAATGCCTTAAAAAAATGTTATTTAAGGACTCAAACGGGCTTCTAAACATTTTATCAGGTTTTGTATTTTTTTTCCGTATTTTTTTCGCATGTCCCGTATTAGAGATGTAGTTAACCTTAGATATTGGTGTGTAACGATAACATTAATGGCCAAACTGATGTTATTACTGACAATGTTGTCTTCAATATGTAAAAATATTTCTTCTTAATGTGTCTTTCTTATTCAACGTATCTAAATTTATACAAAATAAGTATAAATAACAGCCCGTGCATCGCGCGGGAGTAACACTAGTTATTGATAAGTCACTAAGTTATTTATGAATAACAGTTTTTAAAATCTATATATAAATAATGGCTGAAGTCATTAGAGCCCCTTTCTAAATCGGTTTCCCGCTCAAACTCACCCTCTATAATTAGAAACTTTTATTAGATTGTTTCTTGATCATAGTTGATATAGATTCCTAGATTTGTGCATTTATACCTACTTTCAAATTACTACATAGCGGTAATTTGAAATAGTCCAGCAAACCTGAAAATCACTTCTAAACATCATTGTTGATGAAATCAGATCCGAAAATCACTCCTAAAAATCATATCCGAAAATCACTCCTGAAATCATTGTTGATGAAATCTCCATTTGAATACTTTTAGATTAACTTCAAAATAGTCCAGCACGCCTGCAATCATATCTGAAAATCAGCATTTTTTACCAAATCAAAATAAATCGTAAAAAATACAACCTAATATTACACTTAAATATATATTATTAATCAAAAATATATTAAGATATATTATTAATTAGAGAACCTTCTAGAAAATCATATCCGAAAATCACTCATGAAAATCATTGTTGATGAAATCTCCATTTGAATTGGTTCTTGGATTATCACCAAAATAGTACAACAAACCTGCAATCATATCCGAGTATCAACATATTTTTATCAAATCAAAATAAATCGTAAAAAATACAACCTAATATTACACTTAAATATATATTATTATATATCAAGATATATTATTAATCAGAGAACCTTCTATCATATCCCAATTTTGATAAAAAAAACATTTCACAATTATTATTAAGAAAATAAAAATGTCAACTACCTTGATTAGGTTCAATCGTATCTCAATTTCCGATCCTGCAATCATATCCCAATTCCGAAAATTACTTTTTTTTTTTATCAAATCTAAATCAATCGAAAAAAATATAGGCTAATATTACACTAAAAGATATATTATTAATTAAAAATATATTATTAATAAAAAAAAATACTCCCTCCGTCCCATTTCAAGTTTCATCAATTACCTAAATAGATGTCCCGTTGATTGCTTCATCATTTCCTAAAATGGAAAAAACATGGGGGCCCACTAGTCATACCCACTAACGTTCCCCTCTCACATAATTAAAATGTAGGCCCCACTTGTCATACCCACTAACTTTCCCCTCTCACACATTTATATTGTAGGCCCCACTCGTCATACCCACTAACTTCTTCCCTCTCACAACCTTTCTTACACAAATAGTTTTTCTTAATTTGCGTGCATCACCAAAATGGTGAAACTTGAAATGGAACGGAGGGAGTATAGGCTAATATTACACTAAAAGATATATTATTAATTAAAAATATATTATTAATCAGATAACAAGCAATCATATCCCAATTTCGAGGAATCAGCATTTTATAACTATTATTAAGAAAAATAAAAAATGTCAACTACCTTGATTAGTTTCAATCGTATCTCAATTTCGAACATGCAATCACATCCCAATTACCGAAAATCAGCCTTTTTTTCAGAATAATATAGTCTATTGCAAATACGCTATTATAAATATAACCATCTTTCTCTATTAGCAGTCTCACAATTTTCCTTCTTCTAAGCATAGAGCATATCAAAACAAAAGTCAAGGTCAATCACAAACACTCGTTGGTTTGTTTCTTAAAAGACCTATGTTCAGTCATGGTCAGTTGTATGTTGCTCTTTCTAGAGTAACTACTCGTGCTGGTTTGAAGATTATTGTATGCGACGAAGAGGGAAAAGACCGTAGCTGAAACGGCTAATGTTGTTTACAGAGAAATTTTTCAAAATTTATAATCATCGTGACTAATGCCAATATGAATATTCTCATTTAATGCCCCTTATAGTATTTTATTTATTTATATATTTAAAGTTCTTTATTTATCAAAGTGTTTCAGCCGTGCGTTTAACGCACGGGTGTTACACTAGTTTCATTATAATGATTAGATTGTTATTAATATTGAGTCAAAATTCATGTATGTTGACCGTCAAAATAGTAAACGGGTAACTTGTTATGGAACGGAGGGAGTATATATACATATATTATCCAAAAATAATAAAATACAAGGTATATAAAAAATATTTTAACCCAATTTTTAGTTTTTAAAACCAATGTTTTTATTAAACACAATTTAACTAATTAAAATGTAAAATTTATTTTTTCTTTTCCTAAAACATAATTGTTGCATCCTAAAATAATAATAAAAAACACCATTGTTTGTACTGTCTCCTCTACATCAAGCACACTTCCACTAAATCAAAAAAGAAAAAAGAAAAAAAAAAAAAAAGAAAGGGCCACAATAAACATGTTTGCTTTCATTCTCAAGGATTTAAATGATAAACCATGTTACACATCTAGTAAAACCCACTATGTACACAACCATAGCTATGATGATTCAGGGATCCAAGAACTTGTTCGAAGTACTGAAATTTGAAAGATTATACTTATCCCAAATATACTTACCCCACACACACTCTCTAATTATCATCACACAGCCATATGTTAGTACAAATGAACAAAGCTTAGAACAATATGTATCAAAAGTATCAGATGAAAACAACACACTTAAAAGAGATCTCAATAAACAACTTCAGCAGGAGGACAGGAAGTAGCATCTGAAAAAAAAAAAAAAAAAAAAAAAAAAAAACGAAGTCATTTCAGTAAAATTAGGGTTTGTGATAGAACACAATACAGTTGGATCAATCATTTCAGATGGAAATTTGAAAGAATTAAACATACTCAAAAGTTGGGAGGATGCTTGCCTGATCTCAACTGCTCGGAACTGCAGAAAATTCTGCCTAGGTCTAACAGAAGAGAGAAAGGTAAGAAACGTTGATCAAACAATAAATATATATTTTTGAGCAAATCAAAGATTAAACATATACTCCTACAATATAAATTCTCAATAACAATCTAATGCCGATTGGTTAAGGAAGAGGGCATGAATATACCTTTGAAACAGAACGGGAACAAAAAGATGGCAGAAGAACACACTTTTAAAGGTTCAAGAGAGTTGGCTGTTCTGGTTTGTGAGAGAGGATAGAAAAGTGGGGAAGTTAAATGGAAATCGCATTAAAGTGAATCTGTAGCAAACGAATAATAGAAGCATACCCGCTAAAAACAATATGATCTGAAACCATGTAAAAATAGTAGAAAGTTGAAACCCTAGCCAGCAAGCCCTAGCTCTTGAGACGCAGATGAGAGGGAAGTCGAGATTGACTGTCCGAGGGTATGGGTGGCGTCGGGCTTCGCGTATACGGGATAAATCTGGAAGGAAGAAGTGAGGAAACCCTCTGATTTCTGCTGCTCGTCAACTGCCGTCCGTAAACTGCCATGGAAGAGGGATCAAGCTAAGCCGCTCTTTATGGTGGTTACTAATCAATCAATCTCAGCCACTCTTTATAAAACAGTTATTCCTGACTGTTATTGTATTATAGATAAAATGTTTGCAAATCAACAACCATCATTTATTAAAACTCAAACCCAACACCATAACCAACACCCACCATCACCATGGCTAACCACCAATCACCACCATCCAACACCACCATTCCCACTACTAACCACCAATCTCCACCGGTCAAAACAATCAATACCACCATCAACCTCCTTCAAATCTCTTTCTTAATAAAACAAAAACACCACAAACCAAATCCAATTAAATGAAAAAAAAAAAAAAAAATCCAAATCGGATTCAAAAACAGGCATGTAAGCCATTGTTAGAGGGCAGTACCGGCAAGGCAGAAGGAAGATGGCGGTGGCATGGCTTGATATGGTATCCAATTGCGTGGTATTGAGGAGGATATGGGGTGGGGAAGTTAGGGGGAGGGGGACCTGGGAAGTGGGTGAGGCAGCATTGCAGGATGTGGGAAGGGTGGGGTAAAGAGGGGAGGGGCTGTGAAAGGAAAGGAGAGGTTGGTGTTGGTCCCAAAGGGCAACAAGGGTATGAAAAATAGCTAGAGGGGGGGGGTGAATAGCTGTTTTAAAATTCTTTTCGTACCCTTGATAAACTCAATTGCAAATGCGCACTTTATCAAGTAAGCGTTATGATATGCGCCTAAGTGAGTGAGTGAAATGCACAGCGGAATTTAGTAATGTAAATAGGCGCAAAGTATGATAAAGGGGGCGCACACACACTCTAAGTATTTTGGCTCAAAGTGGGTGAAATAAGAAACTAAGGCAAATGAGTTAACAACACAACACAATTCAGATCAATCAATCTACAATGAGTAAACAAGCAAATAGTGAGTGAAGATAATAACTTGAAAGTAAATGACAAGATAATAACACAAGCTATTTGGAGAGGTTCGATCAATGAAAGATCTACGTCCTCTACCAAGATGGTTAGTCTTGGATTTCTAATGGAGATCTTATATAATGAGTGAGTGTTACAAATTACAACTTTTGAGCTTCTACACTAACTCAAGATCTAATATTCTATGAATGAACAAATCCAAAACAATAACCGGTGTATCTCTAAAAGAAGGATCTAAGTGATCAAACTTAAAGAGGTGCGTGTGTGATTTTAGTATCAAGGCTCTTTAGATCTTTATGATTTAGAGCACAATGAAACTAAAGTGTTATAGCTTGAAGATCTGGGCTAAGGATGAAGGTATAAAGATGTTCTTGAGGAATTCTGGAAAAACAAAGGCAATCTTCAAATCTTCAACAAATGCTTTGAGAGAGAAATTCTTGAAATTCTTAGCAAAACTCAGCAACTTCAAAATGTTGAAGTTATGGGGTATTTATAGTGAACTTAAAAAAACTAGCCGTTGGAGATCCTTGTGGATAAGATGTGCTGTTGCTCGTTGATTGGAGCATGCATATATTATGGCCATTTTGACACTCAACATAAATGTGACCGTTATGGACACGTGTCAACAGATTAGGCGCATATGCATCTTTTAACCACCGTTGGATCATTGGCGTAGTTTGAATTCTCTTTTAAGTCTTTGAATCTTCAATAAATCACTGAGTGTTGAATAAACACTTTGAGGCGCGTTGAGCCAAGAGGCGCATAGAGAATGCGCGCGCTAAGGCATATGAGGCGCATGGCGCGTATGATCAAAGTGAGGCGCATAGGATTTCTTGTAAGAATGCTTATATGCGCGCGCTAGAAGGCGCATGGCGCATAGGCGCAGGAGGCGCATATGCGCGGCTCAAACTCACTGAGTGATTTTTCTTGAATCTTGATCTTCTTGCCCTATTTCTAAGCCTATTCTATAACAATGGACAACCTAAAAAATGAAGTATAAATACTTCTTACATGTGGGTCTAAAGTCCATGAAATAAAACTTAGGTGATGGATCAATCAAATCTAATAAATCCTATTACATTAAAACAGAGATATATGTGGGCATACCCAACAATCTCCCCCTATTTGATTGATGCCATTACCTACTATATCAAGGACAAACATTATACTTGATAAAAACATGTTCAAATAAATAACTTTGATAAATCATGTCTCAAGTTAATGCACACGCTAGTCCAAGATATAGATTTCTAATCTATTCCAATAAGGATAAAGCATTACATATGGAAAGAGAGAAATAATAGTTCAACACATTCAAAATGATATATGAATTTTAGTTTTGAAATGTGTTTAAACCAAGTTTAAACTCAATGCATGAAAGTATGAAACAATTCAATATGATGCATATGAATTTAAACAATATTCATTGTTCTACAAACAAGGAGTTTGAGTGAACAAGGTTTGATAATAAGTGATGCATTGTTCTCATTAAAACTTGGGGTGTAGGAGTTACAGATTACAAGTTTTGAATAGAACAAAAACAAAAGGTGCTAAAACAAGTAAGCACTAAATCACTAACACAAAAGACTCTAAAACAGAGTTCTAAAAACTTACAAACAAAATAGAAACTAAGGGTTGGGAGGCGCGTCATCGTCCTTCAATCCTTCAATGATCTCTGAAACGGAGCGTTGAATTTGCTTTGCAAGCTGATGACTACGGTTCACTAAACCATGAGTGTCCGTGACACCGTCTCTGATGTAGCGCAAATGACCAACATTGATGTTTTGATATTCATCAATGGTGCGTTGAGTAATGGCTTGCTGTTGAGCGACATTTTCTGCAACGTTCTGAAAGTTTGCTTCAATGGCAGCCTGCGCTGAAACAATGTCAGAGGAACTCCTATCTGAGCGCCTGTCTGCACTGGAGTGCGCGGCGTTGAAGTGAGTGACAACTAATTCCTTCAAAACTTCAATCTTTGAAAGCAGGGAATTAAAGTCAACATGCGCGCTAGGAGATGGAGCAGAGCTGGAAGAGGGCGCATGAGATCCAGGTGCATGTGAATCAGGCGCAATTGGAGTAGCGCTTGGTTCATCATTTGGTTCTGCGCCATAGACAGATAGTCCCAGGATTTGTAGCTCATCCTTAACTTCTTTGAGCTTATCAACAACGCTTAATAACTTATGGCTATCTCCAGCCACCATTTCAAACAGTTTCCTTATATCACCCGCTATGTTCAACTCTACTTCCTTTATAGCGTCAATAAAATCTTGGCCATCGGTGAGTTGGATGCCAGCGATAATTCGCTTATGAAGGGAAGCAAGAGTACCTTTGAATAAATCGTTCATCTGATCAATAGCATCATTCCACTGTTGAGGAGTCAGGAAATGTTTATCCTTGATGTTGGCATCTATGCACTTTATCTCCCCCTTAATGGCAGCAATCTCATCAGCCTGCTGAGTAAGCATTGAAGTATGAAGCTCTAATTGTGAGTTCATTTGAGCTTGGCCTTGCTGAAGTTGCTGTAGAAGAGAAATAACCACACTCATATCAGGAGTGGGAGGAGGAGGCGCAAGTAGAGGGGCGCATCGGAGGAGTAGGAGCGCGGGGAGGAGATGGAAGATACTCTGCACTTGAAGAAATTTCTTCAGGTTGAGGCGCAGGAGCCTTTGGGCGCACTGAAGATGGTTTGGGCCTTAAAGGTTCTGGCTCCCCCTGAGGTTGATCCTCATTATCTTCACCAAATAAATCTGCAGAGATTTTATCTTTGAGTTGTTGTCGATCAGAAGATGGTGTTGGTGGAGGCGCATGAACAGTTGGAGGCGCATCAGGAGCAGGCGCGCGTGCATCAGCGCTAGACCCTGCGCCTTTGCGCCTTTCAGATTTAGATAAATCAGCAGTCTGTTTCAATCTATATTCTTCATCTCTTTTCTTCTGCGCTTCCAGTCTACTGGCTTCTTTAGCGCGTTTCAGCTCGTTTTCTTCTTCAGTGTCGGTTCTGGGGCGCTTAGCAGGTCTGCTTGGTTCTTCAGCAATCCCTTTGCCCTTGCCTTTAACTGTGCCAGGAGCAGGTCTAGATTCGGCGCGTGGCGCTACTGTAGGTTCTTCTTCACCATCTGCACCAGCTGCTTCTTCATCAGAATCAGTGGCTTCATCAACCAACTGAGCGCCTTTCACCCTTGGCGCGCGCTTGGCCATGCGCTTTCTGCGCCTTTTCATCACTAAACTGTCCTTACCAAAAATAGGGACATCAGTGGTTTGGTAGGCTGGGTTCTGAGCAAAGAAATTTGCAAGAGCAGGATAGGAGAGAAAGATCTTGGTTAGAATACGGCAGTGAGTCTTGAACTTCGTCTTTCCCTCAGCCTTGTTTTTATTGTACTTGTCAATTTGGTCCTGAAGATTTGTGAATAAGATATGAGGCCAGTTGAGGATGGTCTTTGCCATAATAGCAGCTGTATATTCCCACTGCTCCATAGTAAATCTGTTGACATTTCCAGTTTTGAAGATAATGGAAGTGCCAACCAGATGCGCAATATGCGCCAGTAAATCACCACCATCTCTAATTTCCACAGTTTTGATATTGTTTTGAAGAGTAGGGATCTTGAGAAGAGAGCGCGCCATAATATTTTGAGCAGCGTCTGAATAAGAACTGATTTTGCCAGCAACACTCAAAGGGCCAGTTGTGTTGAAGTTGATAATCTTTTTGATAGTGCCAGCAGACATAGTGATTTCAACATCTTGAACCACTGCGCATATCCGATAGCGCACCATCCCTTCTACATCAGTTGGAATTTCCACAAATTTAGCTTCAATTATTGAAATAATAAGTATGGTAGCATTGATTGAGCCGCAGAAGTAAATGCGCGCATGAAGGGGCGCATTACTCATCAAGGCGCGCAGAAAGATATAGATAGCATTACGTAATAGGCGCGCAGAGATGTTTGAGCGCGCATAAGCATTTGGCGCGCATTAGATACTAGGCGAGCATGAGATGCTAGGCGCGCAGGATAGTGAGGCGCGCATAGTGAATCTTATGGCGCATGAAGTTTCCTTGAAACTTTGAAATGATTTAACATTTGAACCTA
Organism: Campanula takesimana; assembly: GCA_026119855.1. Classification (NCBI taxonomy): domain Eukaryota; kingdom Viridiplantae; phylum Streptophyta; class Magnoliopsida; order Asterales; family Campanulaceae; genus Campanula; species Campanula takesimana. The sequence goes on from JAOWBW010000206.1 coordinate 1,549,123, forward strand.
GTTTACTCATAACTCAACAAAACATAAAATCATTAGTATTGACAAAACTCTATTGAATTTAGTTGAGTTCAAGCATACCCATTTCACCTCTCAAAAACATGAACTGTTTCGCGTCGAGTGCTTTCGTTAGAATGTCGGCGATTTGATAGTCGGTTCCCACGTGTTCCAAATGTATATTTCCTTTCTCCACGTGGTCTTTGAGGAAGTGATATTTGATGTCGATGTGTTTGGTCTTGGAGTGCATGACAGGATTTTCAGAAACTGCAATTGTTGATGTATTGTCGCAGTAGATGTGACAATTTTTTTCGATGATATCATAGTCCACCAATTGATGCTTCATCCAAAGTATTTGACAACAACAACTTCCCGCAGCGATATATTCGGCTTCGGTTGTTGAGACATATACAGAAGCTTGTTTCTTACTCGCCCATGACACAAGTCGATATCCGAGGAAATGACAAGTGCCACTAGTGCTTTTCCTATCAATGGTGCACGCTGCGTAATCCGCATCTGAATAACCTACAAGTTTAAAGTTTGAATCTTTGGTGTACCAAAGTCCAAGGTTAACAGTACCGGAGAGATATCTTATAATACGTTTCACAGCAATTAAGTGTGCTTCTCTAGGGTCGGATTGATAACGAGCACAAACACAAACACTAAACATAATATCGGGCCTACTAGCAGTAAGATAAAGGAGTGAGCCAATCATACCTCAATAGAGCGTTTGATCAACACGTTTACCTTTTAAATCTTTGTCGAGTTTGTTGCCGGTGGCTATTGGAGTATCGTATGATTTAGCATTTTCAAGTCCAAACTTCTTGATTAAGTCCTTTGTGTATTTGGCTTGATTGATAAAGATGCCTTCACTCATTTGCTTGATTTGAAGCCCGAGGAAGAATGTGAGTTCTCCCATCATGCTCATTTCAAACTTGCTCTTCATTAGTTTCTCAAAGCGCTTGCACAACAATTCATTAGTAGAACCAAATATAATATCATCAACATAAATTTGAACAAGTAATTTATGACCATTATGTTTGGAAATGAAAAGAGTTGTATCGATTTTACCGCGAGTGAAGCCTTTTTCGATGAGAAACTTTGATAGTGTATTAAACCATGCTCTTGCTGCTTGTTTGAGTCCATACAAAGCTTTCTGGAGTTTGTACACATGATTTGGAAATTGTGAATCTTCAAACCCAGGTGGTTGAGCAACATAGACTTGTTCTTGGAGTTCACCATTTAGAAACGCGCTCTTCACATCCATTTGATATAACTTGAAGTTCTTGTGAGCGGCGTAAGCTAGAAATAATCTGATAGCTTCAAGTCTTGCTACGGGCGCAAAAGTTTCATCGTAGTCAATTCCTTCTTCTTGCCTATAGCCTTGTGCAACCAATCTTGCTTTGTTTCTCGTGATGGTTCCATTCTCATCCATCTTGTTCCTGAACACCCATTTCGTACCAATCACTCCATGATTATTTGGTCTTGGAACTAGAGTCCAAACCTTACATCGTTCAAATTGATTGAGTTCTTCTTGCATTGCAACAACCCAATTAGGATCTTGGAGCGCTTCATCAGCCTTCTTCGGTTCAATTTGAGAGATAAAAGCAGTGTAAGCATCAAAGTTTGTAGCTCTCCTTGTACGAACACCAACTTGTAGATCACCGATGATATTAGCAATTGGGTGACCTCTAACTTCACGAATTTCAGGAGGTAAGTTAGGTTGAGTCGTAATAACTTGAAGGTCTTCAATTGGTACATCTTCACCAGATTCAAAGTCATTAAAATTTGGGGGTTGAACTGGCTCAGAATCGAAATTTGGGTTAACACCAGATGCAGCAGTAGAAATAGGCGCGTGAGAGGAATCATGAGGCGCATCATTGGAATGAGGCGCAATAGAGGATTCACCAGGCGCATTATAAATTGAATTAGGCGCATTTGATGTAGATGGATTTCCTTGTGTTGATAGATTCTGATCTTGAGTGGGCGCAACATAAATGGGAGCACCTGTATCATTTAGCTCAACAGAATCATCAGCAACATTTGGAGCCAAATGTGGCTCAAGGAGAGAATGTTCATCAAATGTAACATGTACAGATTCAACCATCACTAAAGTAGATCTATTAAAAACGCGAAAAGCTTTAGAGTGTTTGGCATACCCAACAAAAATACCTTCGTCGGCTTTGGCATCGAATTTACCTCTATGTTCGTTTCCGTTGTAGAGGATATAACATTTGCAACCAAAGATCTTGAAGAATGCAATGTTGGGAGTTCTACCACGCCAAAGTTCATACGGAGTCTTGTTGTAAAGTTTGTTGATGAGGGAACGATTTTGAGTAAAACATGCAGTGTTGATAGCTTCTTCCCAAAAGTACTTAGGTAATTTATCTTCAGCTATCATCGTCTTTCCCGCTTCAATCAACGTCCTATTCTTTCTTTCAACAACGCCATTTTGTTGAGGGACTCCAGCGGTTGAAAAGTTGTGATCTATCCCATGATCTTCACAATATCGAGCAACACCGTTGTTTTTGAATTATGTTCAATTGTCGGATCGAACACTAACGATGTCATCTTCTTTTTGGGTTTGGAGCAGTCGAAATAAGGTAGTGAGAATATCATAACAATCATCTTTTGTAATCATCATCTCCACCCATGTATATCTTGAATAATCATCCACCACAACTAGAGTATACTTGTTTCTTCTAATACTTGCGGTGGTGACTGGTCCAAATAGATCAATGTGAAGCAATTGCAAACATCTAGTAGTTGAAGGATTTGACTTTCTTGAAAATGACTGCTTCGGTTGTTTGCCAAGTTGACACGCGGCGAACTTTTTGTCATGATGATCAGCAACCTTGGGAAGTCCTTTGACTAGATTATTCCTGCTGAGTTTAGATAGATACTTGAAGTTCAAGTGACTTAAGCGCTTGTGCCACAGCCAACTATTTTCGCTCACACTTTTTGCTACAAAACAAAGATTAGTACTAGAGTTCATACTATGGAAATCAATAATATAAATATTTGTCTTACGATATCCCGTGAGTAAGATAGCTCCAGTTTTGCCATTCTTGATAAGACATTGCGTTGAAGTAAAATGGCATTCTAATCCTTTCTCGCAGAATTGAGATATGGATAATAAGTTGTGCTTGAGCCCTTCGACGAATGAGACTCTTTCAATGCACACTTTGTCTTTCTTGAGCTTTTCATATGCTACAACTGTTGGTAGTGGTGCCCTAGGCACGTTTAATAAACGTTGTAATTGTTATCATTTATTTCATATCAATAAAGAGATGTTTTGATTATTATTGTTGTTCATGTTTACTTATAATAATCCCCGTCCCTAGTACTTGTTAAGCACTAGTATAAAGGCTAAATGATCATGGGATGATCATGTTAGATTTATGGGTACTTGTTTGGAACAAGGTACTGGACATGACCCGCTGTATGAGATTTATGTCATGGTCTATGTCGTACATATATCTCATATTAGTTATGTCATTTGAATCCTTAGACATGAAGTTATTATAGTCTTCCACTCGATGAACATTGTGTTTGACATATTCAAACGCTACCTTAACACGGTAGTTATAAAGGGTATGATTGGCATAATCGGATTCCCGTTGGGAAGAATAATAAGCTAAATGGATTTGTCCCTCCACGGAGAGATGTCAAGCTTGGGCCCCTCGAAGGAATGATGTTGATGAAATGTTCGGCCGGACTCAAATGGATTGATTGGATCAATAGCATTTGAATTATCAACATATTCAGAATCGAGAAAGTATTGAACAAAACAAGTTGACTGTTTGACCATGACTTGTGTTCAATGACATCGTGGACAAAGGGATGATGACATATTCTAAAGGAATGCGAACTTGTATCTAGTTATACTATTTGGGTAGGTATGACGGTTTGCTAGAACCTAATCATATCTTATGGGATCATGTTTGAGCCCATTGCCAACTTAGTATAATCCTAGAGGGTCACACACAATAGAACGAATCTTAAATAAAAGGACTATATTGGCATTTAGGGTCGGAGGACTTCCAAGGAATTTCTGAAAAGATCTGGGCCTCCTGGTCAACCAAGCGGGCGCTTGGGTTGAACCAGGCGGGCGCCTATTCATGCCGGAAAGGGATTGGAGTTTCTGCCCAAACAGGCGGGCGCCTGGGTGGTACCAGGCGGGCGCCTGGTGCTCCCGATTGGAAATTTCCTAATTCGATTAGGAATGGTTTTTGACACAAGATTCCTATTTGGAATAGGTCTTAATTGTGTATAAAAACCCCAATTCGGCCAGACCATATGGACTAGTGCTTTTGTGAGTCTCAAAGAGTTTGAGAGAGAGTTTATTTTGTTCTAAGATATCCTTGATTGAGGAACAAAATAATTCACAAATAAATTCCATATAGTTCTTTATTATATTGTGAAAGTGTGTTTCATAATATTGGTCTAGCAACCAAGATCAAAGAAGCTCTTTTGATATTCGTTCGAAGTGTGGATACCGCTAGAGGGTGAAAATCATCATCTTCAAAGTTCGTGTTCAAGCTTTGTGATCGTGATCAAGTCTTCAAATCTCCACCAAAGACCAAGAAGAAAAGTTCATAGCCATCAAGGGTTAGTTATTCCTTTATTCATCATGTTGTATTTGATTGAATCATATGAACGGATCCATGGCTTTGGGTTTCTTAAAATTTTAATTGCTATATTCCGCTGCGCATGTTTGATAGAAACCCAACAGTGGTATCAGAGCCCCGTTCATGTTGATTAATTCAATACTTGGATCATGTTCTGTGTATATAAATTGTTTATGTGCCAAGCATGATATGCATATTGGATTATATGGTGTTTATGTGTTTTGTGATTTTATGTGGTTTATTGTTTTTCCAACTTTAATCGCACGATTCAATCGCAATAAAAAAAATTATGGTGGATTCTGAATTATTTCGATTATTGATTTTTGATTGGATCAAAGTTTTAATAATCGGGGAAAAATAATTTTGAGACAAAATTTTCGAACTTGAAAAATTCCATACCATTCTGACCATACAGGCGCTCGCCCGCGCTGGACCAGGCGCGCGCGCGTTTCAGGCGCCCGCCCGTGCTGGACCAGGCGCGCGCTCGCTAGGCCAGAATGTTCTGATTTTGTTCAAAATCTGATTCTGGAATTTTTCGATAAATCCAACAAAACCAGTAACAAGACCACTTCAGACCTGCTGATCTGGAATGGGTTTTGGGTAGTTGGTTTGTGTGTAGATTTTGGGGTTTGATTTTCCTATTTGTTTTAGTCTTGTGATTCCTAGATTGGTTCAAGTTTTGGATGGCTAATCTGCGTTCATCGAGATTGTGTTTCCCAAAATTGATCGCAATCAAAGTTTCAAAGATAAAACGAAGTTAGAATTATGAAGAGTTCATAATTGCTAAAATTGAGAAACAAAGTTCTTGATTCAATGATTGGAGATCCATGTGGAATTGTGAATGCAATTGGCCTACGTTCATCGAGACCATCTATTGCTTAGTTTCGGCCACATGGACTACTTTCTTGGTTTCTTGAATTAGTGCGGGATTGTGGTTGCCTAATGGCTTAGTTCGACCGCACTTCTTGTTGTCTTGATTTGGAGATAATGACCAAAGTTGAAATAGTCTCATCCTCATAATTATAGAGAAACTAATGACACATAAATACCATGCTTAAATTAATGGGGATTAATTTAGTGGCTAAACTTGATGTGTAACATGTTTATATTATGTGCTCATAAATGTGTTATATGCTATATGTGATGAACCTTCAAAGAAAGTTTTAAGTCTTTTATTGCCATGCCATGATTAAAACACTTGTTAGTACATAAGTGACTCTAATGTAGATTCGCCCTAGCGAGATGCATTAAATTAATTTATGTATGAGCAAGATAGATAATGTGGGCACGCCCTAGCGGGACACATTAACTATGCGTTTAAAATGGTTAGACTTAATTGGGCGTCAAAACAGTTTTGGGCCTAGGCAAAGATGAGGTTTAACATGCTTTTTGAAATTGGATTTCTTAAAGAATCTCATAAAAGGAACTAAGAGTCATATGAGATATGATTCACAAGAGTTGTCTACCTAATTAATTTGATTTTGTGTAATCCGCCTTAGCGGACTTGAAATTAAATTAAAGTTGGATCTTAACCCATTTAAATTATATTATACATTGGATGTATATGAAGGTTATATAATTTAGTGGGAGTATTTTGTTTGAAAAATACATTATTTATCTCTTTAATGAAAATCGGTACTTATTAAATTTTGGAAATTTTGCATATTTGTAGATAATGACTAATAACACTCAATCAATGTCGTTGCGATCAATCCTTGAGAAGGATAAGCTCGAAGAGAATGGTACAAACTTTATGGATTGGATCCGTAGCATAAGAATCGTTCTTAGGCAAGAAGATAAGTTGTACATTCTCGATGGGCCTCTCCCCGCTGAACCACCGCCTACTGCCCCTAGGGTAGAAAGAGACAATTACAAGAAACATCGTAATGATTCTAGAGATGTAAGTTGTCTCATGCTTGCTGCTATGTGTTCAAAACTCCAACAAAGTTTGGAACATTTGGAAGCCTATGAGATAGGCGTGGAGTTGAGAACCATGTTTCAAGAGCAAGCTAGGCAAGAGAGGTACAAGACCATTGTTGCATTCACGACTAGTAAAATGAATGAAGGGCAACAAGTGAGTCCTCACTTTCTTAAAATGAAAGGTTATGTAGAGCACCTTGAGAAACTTGGCTATCCAATCCCATTGGAGCTAGCCACGGATCTCATTCTTAATTCATTGCCTAAAAGTTATAATCAGTTTGTGATGAATTATAACATGCATGGAATGGATAAGAATCTCTCTGAGTTGCATGGGATGCTCAAAACTGCAGAGATGAAAATTGTGGAGAAAGGTTCTCCCGTGCTCTTGGTTCATGATGGAAAAAAGGCTAGTGCCAAAGGAAAGGGTAAGGCAAAAGTTGTCAAACCCAAAATAAGCAAGGCAAAGGTTGCCAAGGCTTCTGAGGCAAAACCCGATTCACAAAAGGATGCAATCTGTTTCCATTGTCAAGAGATTGGTCATTGGAAACGTAATTGCAAGGCTTTCTTGGAAGAGCAAAAGAAGAAGAAGAGCAGCAAGGCTGCGTCGACTTCAGGTATCTATATGATAGATATTCTCCTTTCTACCACTGATTCTTGGGTATTGGATACCGGATGTGGTTCTCACATTTGTCTAAATGTGCAGGGACTAAAGAATAGGAGACTGCTTAAAGAAGGTGAAGTAGATCTACGCGTGGGAAATGGAGCAAGAGTTGCTGCATTAGCCGTAGGGACTTATGAAGTCACTTTACCTTCCGGATTAATTCTTGTTTTGAACAATTGTTATTATGTTCCGGATTTAAGCAGAAATATTATTTCAATTTCTTGTTTGGATAATGAAGGTTTTAAGTTTCTTATTGAGAATAAGAAATTTTCTATTTATTTAAATGATATGCTTTATGGTATTGCTAATTCATTTAATGGCCTTTATATCTTGGATGTCAAGAATGAAAATAATGTCTATCATGTAAATAAGAAATCTAAACCTAATGATGTAAATCATACTTATTTGTGGCATTGCCGTCTTGGTCATATTAATGAGAAGCGTATCTCAAAACTCCATGGGGACGGACTTTTGGGTTCATGTGACTTAGAGTCATATGATACTTGTGAGTCGTGTCTTCTTGGAAAAATGACTAAGACACCTTTTACCAAGTTGGGTGAAAGGGCAAGCGACTTATTGGGGTTGATACATTCCGATGTATGCGGACCATTAAGTAGCAATGCTAGGGGAGGATTTCAATACTTCATAACCTTCACTGATGATTATAGTAGATTTGGGTATGTTTACCTAATGAAACATAAAAGTGAAGCGTTTGAGATATTTAGAATATTTCAAAATGAAGTAGAAAAACAACTTGGCAAAAGTATTAAGGCACTTCGATCAGATCGTGGTGGAGAATACTTAAGTCAAGAATTTGATGATCATCTAAAGAATTGTGGAATAGTTTCACAATTGACTCCACCTGGAACACCACAATGGAATGGTGTGTCCGAGAGGAGGAATCGGACTTTGTTAGACATGGTTCGATCAATGATGAGTCAAGTTGATCTTCCAATATCCTTTTGGGGTTACGCCCTAGAAACCGCTGCTTTCACACTAAATCAAGTTCCAACTAAATCGGTTCCAAAGACTCCATATGAGATGTGGAGTGGAAAGAAACCTAGTTTATCTTTCATGAGGATTTGGGGTTGCGAAGTTTATGTCAAGAGACTTATCTCTGACAAACTAGCACACAAATCCGATAAATGTATTTTCGTGGGATATCCTACGGAAACTAAAGGATATTACTTTTACAACCGTGAGGACAACAAAGTGTTTGTTGCCCGAACTGGTGTCTTTCTAGAGAAAGAGTTTCTCTCCAAAGAAATCAGTGGGAGTAAAATAAATCTTGAAGAAATTCGAGACCCAGAAAATAACATTGAACCAATAGTTGAACAAGAACAAGAACCACAAGGAGTTGTGGAACCTGTTCAAAATACACAAGTAACTCGCAGATCTAGTAGGTTACGATCCGAGCCCGAGAGATATGGATTTCTCGTAACGGATAGTAATGACGTGGAAATCATTGAGAATGATGAACCGTCAACCTACCAAGAGGCGATGTCTTCTCCTGATTCGGACAAGTGGCTTGGAGCCATGGAATCCGAATTGCAATCCATGCAAGACAATCAAGTTTGGAATTTGATTGATGCACCCGAAGGTGTAAAAACCATAGGATGCAAATGGGTCTTCAAGAAGAAGACTGACATGGATGGGAAGGTGCATACTTACAAAGCTAGGCTTGTAGCGAAAGGTTATAGGCAAGTTCATGGTATTGACTATGATGAGACCTTTTCACCCGTAGCAATGATCAAGTCTATAAGAATTTTGCTTGCCATTGCCGCATATCATGACTATGAAATATGGCAGATGGACGTCAAAACCGCTTTCCTGAATGGAAAACTACAAGAGGATGTGTATATGACACAACCAGAAGGTTTTGAACAAAATTCTAAGGTATGCAAATTGCAGAGATCCATCTATGGATTAAAGCAAGCTTCAAGGAGTTGGAATCTCCGTTTTGATGAATCGGTCAAAGAGTTTGGTTTCATCAAGAATGAAGATGAGCCTTGTGTATACAAGAAGATTAGTGGGAGCATAGTGTTATTCCTTATTTTATACGTGGATGACATATTGCTCATTGGAAACGACATTCCTACACTTCAGTCTGTGAAGACTTGGTTAGGAAAGTGCTTCGCAATGAAAGATATGGGTGAAGCCGCATATATTCTTGGCATTAAGATCTATAGAGATAGATCAAGGAGGCTACTTGGTTTAAGCCAAAGTACATACATTGACAAGGTCATTAGAAGATTCCGTATGGAAAATTCTAAGAGAGGCACCTTGCCCGTGTTACATGGAGTTTCTCTAAGCAAGACTCAATGTCCTAAGACAAAAGATGAGCGTGAGAAAATGAATGATGTTCCATATGCTTCGGCAATTGGGTCCATCATGTATGCCATGATTTGTACTAGGCCGGATGTATCTTATGCTTTGAGCATGACAAGTAGATACCAATCCGACCCTGGCGAAAATCACTGGATAGCTGTAAAAGCGATTCTTAAGTACTTGAGAATGACTAAAGACTCGTTTTTGGTCTATGGAGGAATGGAAGATGATCTCGTTGTAAATGCTTACACGGATGCAAGCTTCCAAACCGACAAAGATGATAGCCGATCGCAATCGGGTTTTGTGTTCATGTTAAATGGTGGAGCTGTAAGCTGGAAGAGTTCCAAGCAAAGTACAACCGCTGATTCTACAACAGAAGCTGAGTATATTGCTGCATCGGATGCTGCAAAGGAAGCTGTTTGGATTAAGAAGTTCATAACTGAACTTGAAGTGGTTCCTAGTATTGCTAATCCAATAGACCTTTATTGTGATAATAATGGTGCTATTGCTCAAGCAAAGGAACCAAGAGCACATCAGAAATCCAAACACATACTTAGGCGTTTTCATATCATTCGAGAGATCGTTGATAGGGGAGACGTAAATATATGCAGAGTACCTACTGATGACAATGTTGCGGACCCGCTAACAAAGGGACTTCCACAAGCTAAACATGATGGTCATGTTAGGTCCATGGGTATTAGATACATGGGAGATTGGGCCTAGGGCAAGTGGGAGATTGTTGGTAGTGGTGCCCTAGGCACGTTTAATAAACGTTGTAATTGTTATCATTTATTTCATATCAATAAAGAGATGTTTTGATTATTATTGTTGTTCATGTTTACTTATAATAATCCCCGTCCCTAGTACTTGTTAAGCACTAGTATAAAGGCTAAATGATCATGGGATGATCATGTTAGATTTATGGGTACTTGTTTGGAACAAGGTACTGGACATGACCCGCTGTATGAGATTTATGTCATGGTCTATGTCGTACATATATCTCATATTAGTTATGTCATTTGAATCCTTAAACATGAAGTTATTATAGTCTTCCACTCGATGAACATTGTGTTTGACATATTCAAACGCTACCTTAACACGGTAGTTATAAAGGGTATGATTGGCATAATCGGATTCCCGTTGGGAAGAATAATAAGCTAAATGGATTTGTCCCTCCACGGAGAGATGTCAAGCTTGGGCCCCTCGAAGGAATGATGTTGATGAAATGTTCGGCCGGACTCAAATGGATTGATTGGATCAATAGCATTTGAATTATCAACATATTCAGAATCGAGAAAGTATTGAACAAAACAAGTTGACTGTTTGACCATGACTTGTGTTCAATGACATCGTGGACAAAGGGATGATGACATATTCTAAAGGAATGCGAACTTGTATCTAGTTATACTATTTGGGTAGGTATGACGGTTTGCTAGAACCTAATCATATCTTATGGGATCATGTTTGAGCCCATTGCCAACTTAGTATAATCCTAGAGGGTCACACACAATAGAACGAATCTTAAATAAAAGGACTATATTGGCATTTAGGGTCGGAGGACTTCCAAGGAATTTCTGAAAAGATCTGGGCCTCCTGGTCAACCAAGCGGGCGCTTGGGTTGAACCAGGCGGGCGCCTATTCATGCCGGAAAGGGACTGGAGTTTCTGCCCAAACAGGCGGGCGCCTGGGTGGTACCAGGCGGGCGCCGGGTGCTCCCGATTGGAAATTTCCTAATTCGATTAGGAATGGTTTTTGACACAAGATTCCTATTTGGAATAGGTCTTAATTGTGTATAAAAACCCCAATTCGGCCAGACCATATGGACTAGTGCTTTTGTGAGTCTCAAAGAGTTTGAGAGAGAGTTTATTTTGTTCTAAGATATCCTTGATTGAGGAACAAAATAATTCACAAATAAATTCCATATAGTTCTTTATTATATTGTGAAAGTGTGTTTCATAATATTGGTCTAGCAACCAAGATCAAAGAAGCTCCTTTGATATTCGTTCGAAGTGTGGATACCGCTAGAGGGTGAAAATCATCATCTTCAAAGTTCGTGTTCAAGCTTTGTGATCGTGATCAAGTCTTCAAATCTCCACCAAAGACCAAGAAGAAAAGTTCATAGCCATCAAGGGTTAGTTATTCCTTTATTCATCATGTTGTATTTGATTGAATCATATGAACGGATCCATGGCTTTGGGTTTCTTAAAATTTTAATTGCTATATTCCGCTGCGCATGTTTGATAGAAACCCAACAACAACTTGACCTTTGTTATTATCACCAAATGTTATGGAGGGACCTCTTTCTTCATGGACATCTTCTAATAAGGATTCATCTCCAGTCATGTGTCTTGAACACCCACTATCGAGAATTCATTCATAATTTCTAGCTTTTGAAGATCCAGCCATAAAACAAAGAACCTGAAATATAGACATTTAAGCAGGTCCCCTTTATTCCTTTTGGGTCCTAGGGTTAGCAACTTTTGACAACCCACTCTTGCTTGACCTTAGGATTTTTACGTCCTTTGGCATTGGGAGTGAATCGCAAAAGGCATTCCACGGCCTTGTGTCCTGAACAATCACAAATGGAACAATGATGAAAGCCACCAATCACGTGAGTTTTCACAAACTCTTTACTTTTCTTTGGGATAGCATTCTTCTTTGGGTCAGATGGACTAGCCTTAACAAAATCCTTCTTTTGAAATTTTGGAGCGCTTGATCTAAGAGGGCGCATATGGCTAGGAGGCGCACGGCGATGAGGCGCGTAGCTCTTAGGCGCATAATGAGCACTCGGAGAAGGAGCGCGCTTTGTTTCAAGAGGGATTTTGCTAGAGGATGATTCATCTGTAGCTATATCTTTCCCATTAGCTTTCCCAAATTGCTTCGTTGGGTAGACATAATGGAATGTTTGTCTCTTGACTTTTTCCTATCCTTTACCCATTGAATTAGAATGTTTTTCCTTGGGAATTTCAAAAGTTTGCTAGTTAGTAAATTCACTATTTCTTTCAGCACAGACATCACATTTAAAGTTGTCACTAGTTGATGAGAATCCCAAGCCACTTTTATCACCACTGACTTTTTGGGACTCAAATATATTCTCCATAGTGACACAAGAATTGGACCACTCATTTGTAATCTTTTTAAGATCAGTAATTTGAGCAACCAATTCATCGTTTTGAACTTTAAGAAGTGAGTTCTGTTCTGTTAGAAAAGTGTTTTTAACAGTAAGAGGAGTCATGCTCTTTATCTGCTCCTTAAGGAGGGTGAGTTCAGATTTAAGTAGAGATTTCTCGGTCTTAAGCTGGGAAATTTCATCACATGATAGTGCTAAAGCTTCCTTCATACTATCAAATCTAGTGATTACCTTTTCAGCCTTTTTGAACAATTTTTCTTGTTCAGCAATCACTTCATCATCATTGATTTTGGAGATTGGAGCAGTTGGTTCAACTTGAGGTCTAATGTATGCTCCTTTTCTCAACTTGTTTCTTGCACTAAGATCACATCGTGAAAATAACAATCCACCATCGCTTTGAGCCGGAGTGAGAAATCCTTGTTCAACGAGCTCGCTGATGGTTGGTCCTTTCTTCCTTTTCACTTCTTGAAAACCTGCAGATTTCTTGATAGGTTTATTCAAGGCATTCATATCAGGAACATCCTTGGAGAAGTCATCATCAGAATCATAAGTATCCACTCCATCATCATTTGCCATCAAACAAACGAGTCCATCATCGGAATCTTCATCGCTCTCATCTGAGTCTGTTTCAATCCAAGTGTTCTGCTCATTTGCTGGTGCTTCTTCTTCCGCAACCATTCCCTTATGTCGAGTGAATTTGGGAGTGAACTTGGGAGTATGGCTGCTCTTCTTCTGCATATATTCAAATTTTGGAGTTGGACAGCTTGAAGCAAAGTGTCCTGGTTTCCTGCAATTAAAACAAACAAGGTCTTCTTTTCTTTTTGAGTCACTGCTCCTCGTGAACTTTGGAGGAGCTCTGCTGGTAGATCCTTGAAATTTGCTGGTTGAGCCGGGCTTGGTAAATTTTCTAAACTTCTGGAATCTCTTCACAAATAAAGCGAAGTCTTCATCGTCCATGTCCAATAGCTCAGAAGTAGAAATTTTTGGATCTGAACTTTTCTCATCTTGTACCGGCGCAGGAGCAGGCGCAGGTGCAGGCGCAGCTTCTCTGTGCGCCATCATAGCCATAGATTTTGACTTTCCTTCAGTTTCGCTGATTCGTTGGAGTTTGAGCTCATAAACCTTGAGATTTGCATAAAGGTTTCTTAAAGTCCATACATCTAAAGTTCCGGCGTCTTCAAGAGCGCTGGATTTATGTAAGTATCTTGATCCAAAGGCTTGGAGAAAATTGACATTCAAATCTTTGTTAGAAAACTTCATGCCAAGTGAAATACATAGATTTATAATTTCACAGTAGCGTTCATAAGTTTGTCTTAAAGTTTCACCGGGGAGTTGAGAGAAATTGTTGAATCTCTTTTGAACTTCATATTTCTTGTTTTCCTTGCAGACGGTGTCTCCTTCTATATGCTCTTCAATAGCATCACATAGCTCATTAGCGGTAGCACAATGCATGACTTGCTGTTTCATAGCCGTGCTTAGAGTGCTTAGAAGTATGTTTCTTGCTTTGCCATCATTTGCAACTCTTCTTGTTTCTTCCTCAGTCCATTCCTCTTTTGGTTTCTTGACGGTTGGTTGAACAGCATTTGTGCGCGGATTTGGATTCGCTTTCATAGGAATGTAAGGTCCATAAACCACGGTGTCATGAAGTCTTTCATCGATTGAGTTGAGATGAGTTAAGATGCTGAATTTCCACACGTCAAAATGATCTTCATCAAAGACCGGAACGTGAGTGTAGTTTGCAGTTGCCATAGGTTTTGAGTTTGCCATTTAGAATCGGCACCCAAGCTGTTAAGCTTGAAAAACGAAAATGTTTTATAAAGGTGTTTGATCTGATACCACTTGTTGGTCCCAAAGGGCAACAAGGGTATGAAAAATATCTAAGGGGGGGTGAATAGCTGTTTTAAAATTCTTTTCGTACCCTTGATAAACTCAATTGCAAATGCGCACTTTATCAAGTAAGCGTTATGATATGCGCCTAAGTGAGTGAGTGAAATGCACAGCGGAATTTAGTAATGTAAATAGGCGCAAAGTATGATAAAGGGGGCGCACAGACACTCTAAGTATTTTGGCTCAAAGTGGGTGAAATAAGAAACTAAGGCAAATGAGTTAACAACACAACACAATTCAGATCAATCAATCTACAATGAGTAAACAAGCAAATAGTGAGTGAAGATAATAACTTGAAAGTAAATGACAAGATAATAACACAAGCTATTTGGAGAGGTTCGATCAATGAAAGATCTACGTCCTCTACCAAGATGGTTAGTCTTGGATTTCTAATGGAGATCTTATATAATGAGTGAGTGTTACAAATTACAACTTTTGAGCTTCTACACTAACTCAAGATCTAATATTCTATGAATGAACAAATCCAAAACAATAACCGGTGTATCTCTAAAAGAAGGATCTAAGTGATCAAACTTAAAGAGGTGCGTGTGTGATTTTAGTATCAAGGCTCTTTAGATCTTTATGATTTAGAGCACAATGAAACTAAAGTGTTATAGCTTGAAGATCTGGGCTAAGGATGAAGGTATGAAGATGTTCTTGAGGAATTCTGGAAAAACAAAGGCAATCTTCAAATCTTCAACAAATGCTTTGAGAGAGAAATTCTTGAAATTCTTAGCAAAACTCAGCAACTTCAAAATGTTGAAGTTATGGGGTATTTATAGTGAACTTAAAAAAACTAGCCGTTGGAGATCCTTGTGGATAAGATGTGCTGTCGCTCGTTGATTGGAGCATGCATATATTATGGCCATTTTGACACTCAACATAAATGTGACCGTTGTGGACACGTGTCAACAGATTAGGCGCATATGCATCTTTTAACCACCGTTGGATCATTGGCGTAGTTTGAATTCTCTTTAAGTCTTTGAATCTTCAATAAATCACTGAGTGTTGAATAAACACTTTGAGGCGCGTTGAGCCAATAGGCGCATAGAGAATGTGTGCGCTAAGGCATATGAGGCGCATGGCGCGTATGATCAAAGTGAGGCGCATAGCATTTCATGGAAGAATGCTTATATGCGCGCGCTAGAAGGCGCATGGCGCATAGGCGCAGGAGGCGCATATACGCGGCTCAAACTCACTGAGTGATTTTTCTTGAATCTTGATCTTCTTGCCCTATTTCTAAGCCTATTCTATAACAATGGACAACCTAAAAAATGAAGTATAAATACTTCTTACATGTGGGTCTAAAGTCCATGAAATAAAACTTAGGTGATGGATCAATCAAATCTAATAAATCCTATTACATTAAAACTGAGATATATGTGGGCATACCCAACAGTTGGGCATGGAAGAGGGAGCTGGCGGTGCCGGAATGAATGGGGTTGGGATTGAGGTGCCGGAATTAATGGGGGGGGGGTGGAGGATTTGGTTGAATTTTGATGAAATATAGGAAGAAGAAAAATTAGGGTTACATCAGATTTAGGAGTTTTATTTGGGTGCTCATTTTTAATTTCAGCCCTTCATGTTTTGTGAGAATGTTTTTTTCTTGTTTCATTTTAACCCATTTTAATAATATTTCATTTAACCCCCTTAAAATAAAGGGTTTGGGTTAATGACAGATTAGGGCCTGAACTCCAGGGGTGCGTCTAAACGGGGCCTGAGTTTTTTTTCTCGCTAGATCAGGGCTCAATATCTAAATTTTTCGGCAGTTAAGGGCTTTTTGACAGAAATCGTTAGAAAAGTCAGTTAAGTGCCATGTGCGTGGCACGTGATCGTCAAAATGGATGGTTTTGTAATGATATTAGTTAGTAAGGGCTTTAGTGAAATTTTTGAAACTCAAAAGGTTTAAAAATGAAATAAATATTTTTTCTAAATAATCAAGTATATAATAAAATAAGTAATTATCATATATAAAATAAATTTATTAAAAAAATCAAAATTATTAAACAAATTAATCTAATAGCTATATTAAATATAAAAGTATTTAGATTATTTTCTAAATAATAAATTTAAAATAAAGAAAATTATAAATAATTTTAAATTTTATTCTATGAACATAATAAATTACTTTTTAGGTTAAATAAATTGCACTAATGAAAATCTAAAACTTGCTATTGAGTATTGACACAGCATCAACAATGGGGAGTATAATATTCCTAGAAAAAAAATATGAAAGTCATTTTGGGACTATGAAAGTCATTTTGGGACGGAGGGAGTATAATATTCTTAGAAAAAAGTATGAAAGTCATTTTGGGACGGAGGGATTATAATATTCCTACTAACATCACCACACCCACCGCCGCCACCACCACCACCATTGACACCGCCATCTATGAACACCACCGTCAACACACCAAAATCACCATCGCCACCACCCCACCGTCAACACACCAAAACCACCGCCACCACCGTCATTCTCCCACAACCACATCTTTAGAACTACAATCAAATTTTCAACTCAATCTTAGAGGAAAAAATCAAAATTCCCAAATCTGGGTTTCAAACAAATCGTCAACACACCAAAACCACCACTGCCACCACCCCACCGTCAACACACCAAACCCACCGCCACCACCTTCATTCTCCCACAACCACCACCGGCGACGACGGCGGCTGCTGAAGTGTCAGAACCCAGCTCAAATACTCCACCACCAGCGCCGGAGAAGTCATTTAAATCCCAACAACGCCGGCACCATCCTCATCCCAGAACAATAGCCCCAAATCATCACCCATAGCAAATTGCCTAATCATTGTCGAATCCAAGAATAAAGTTACCAAAAAAGATTATTTCAAACAAAACCATGAATAAACACACACAATACCCACAAACCCAGATATCCACACTAATAACAGGGGAAATTTTTTATCATTTTTTGTTTAGACATTTCCATTGATATCCCTTCTTTCAAATCAAGATTCCTGTTACCAGAATAGTATTCCCTCCTACTGTAAAACTCCATTGCAGGATTTTGAAACACCGATTGAACCGATTTTGGTGATGATGGCGAAGTTGAAGACGACGGTACTCGACGGCATAGACTACGAGAGATAGAGAATTTAGGGCAGAGGCGGGAGAGGTCTTGAGGGCGGCGTATGGGTAGGCAGTGTATGGGTGGTTATGCGTGGGGATTGTCGGAGGGCAGAGGCGCGCCGGCGGCTTGGGTCGGAGGGGGTAAAATTGAAGGGACGGAAAATGTAAACGCATAGATGATAATGGGATAGGGTAGGGATTTTAACTGGTTTAACATTCTCATTTTTAAACCTTTTGAGTTTCAAAAATTTCACTAAAGCCCTTACTAACTAATATCATTACAAAACCATCAATTTTGACGATCACGTGCCACGCACATGGCACTTAACTGACTTTTTTAACGATTTCCGTCAAAAAGCCCTTAACTGCCGAAAAATGTAGATATTGAGCCCTGATCTAGCGAGAAAAAAAACCCAGGCCCCGTTTAGACGCACCCCCTGGAGTTCAGGCCCTAATTTGTCATTAACCCTAAAATAAATATCAACTTCAATCAAACTAATTTGTTAAGCACGTGCCTAGCACATGAGGATATAACAATTTTTAACGATTTTTGTCAAAAAAGCCCTTAACTGGCGAAAAAAATCACACTTTGGGCGGCCCCGTATAGAAGACCTCCCCTCGAGTTCAGGCCAAAAACTGCAATTTGCCCTTTCAAAAAGAAACATTTTCTCTTATAAATGTGTTTGGTGCATTACTTTAAGGTGGCGTTTGGTAACTATTTTTGTTTCTGTTTTGTATTTAGAAACATAAACTATATTTCCGCTTTTCTGTGTTTTCATTCCTTTCCAAAAAAAAAAATGGAAACTAAACCCACGTTTGACAATTAATTCTATTCCTTTATCGTACTTCAAAATTATTTCACCCATTTTTTTTTTGTTTGGAAAAAGAAAATTTATGTCCCCATCCACCTTCCAGTTGTAATTCTTGTGAGCGAGCGGGTTTTTGGTTGAAACACCTTTGGATTGCTCTTTCGTGAATTGTAGATTGTCGAGTCGCCACCATGTTAGAACGGAACATGAACCGGCAGATTCTTGGATTTGGGGGTTAAGTTATGGATTTGGAAGGTGAAGGAGCACCAAATCCACCCAATATAAGATTGGTCTTGCAACGTCAAAATCATCATCATCATTTAAATCATGCAATTATGTAAATAAATAATATGTTATTTATTTAGAATGTCAGATCATGTGCTTCGAGACCATCTCCATGAGTTGGAGAGGCTCTAGGCTGATCCTTTTGATTGAGTTACACTACTTTAAAGCAAAGAAAGTGATGAGAAGAGAAGAAAACAAAGAAGTTACCTAAGCGTTCTTCGAGAATCCAATTGATGGCCTAGACAAAGGCCTTGAATATCCAAGTTTTGATCTTTAGGTTTGTATTCTTTGAGTTATGAACTCAAGAATTTCGTGGGTCTGCGTTGGAGGCTGATTTAAGAGAGTTTTTAGAGTGACTAGAGAGTTATTAGACAATAATAAGTCGTGATTAGGGTTCCCAAGGTAAAAGGGACCCTTTATTTATAGTTTAGGATGACCTAGGGTTTAGTATATGGATGAGAATCAAAGTTTTGATTACTCTTGAGTTGTTTATGGACTCTAAGAATCACTAGTCAGTAATTCCCCGATTTGCTTGATTGTTAATCAAGAAACAAGTTGAGTTCCAAAAGGAAACTGATCAAAACAGTGTTGAAATCACTATTTTGCCCTTTTCTCATAGTACTAATTTCGTTCAAAATGGAGTATCTACAATTCTTCTTCTTCCTCCTCACTCCCCTCAATAACCTCTGAAATGGCCCAGTGAAACTCCCAAAATTCATCATTACTACAAACAAATTAGTACTCATATACTCCCTCCGTCCCAGCCCAAAAGGCATTTTTGGTCAACAAGAATTAATTTTGACCCAAACATTAATGCAAATCGAATTATCCTATTGAAATTCTAAAAATTGTTATTGATGAATCGCTAAATGATTTATCAATAACAATTTTTAAAATTTCATTAGAATGAGTAAATTTGCATTAATGTTTGGGTCAAACCTAATTTATGTTGACCAAAAGTGCCTTTTCGGCTGGGACGGAGGGAGTATAAGATTGAGACTCACATTAATCTATTAAAGTTCTTACTTCTTTACACAAATGCAATGATTTTCAGCCATTCTCAAATTTTTGGGTTTATGCCTGTCTTAAGTCTCAATCTTCCGTTTTAAAATACACCAGCAAAATCAATTAGGTTTAGGGCCGACTTTGAAAGTTACCAACAAAATCAAATTGGATTTAGGGCTTTGAATAGCAAGAAGAAAAAGAGGCAAATAATCTGATGTAATGCATATTAAGATGAAGGGATTGAAGCGACAAAAGAAGCGGAATTGAGGATATGTAGAAGACCACCGTCACTTGCAGATTTCAGTAAGAAATAAGCAAAGATAAATTATTGCCAAAAATATTACGTTAACATGTTGTTTGTTGTACTAGCGGTACTCCCGTGCGATGCATGGCGACGACTTGATTTCTTATTAATTTAATATCATAAATAAATAATATATATATATATATATATTAATAATTTAACTAAAAAAACAGTCCCCACCCGAATAAATTCTCCCCCACTCCATATCAACTCAAAAATAATATATTCATAAATTTTGATAATAAATGAAAAAACAATCATTTCAAATGAAAATAATATATTCATTCTTATTATTCATAATACTCATTCTCTCTGTCCTGATTTAAGATTATTACTTTCTTTTTTTCTTTTTGGTTTGTCCTAATTTGAGGTTTTTACTTTACTTTATCACCTAAAATAGATGAATGGATTCACGTGTCATTCTCACAACAAAAACTCCACACCACGATCTCTATCATACTTTACTTTCATATTTAAAATAATTTTTTTGAATCTCCATGCAAAGTCAAAGTGGGTACATTAAATCGGGACGGAGAGAGTAGTAACTATTTTTATGGAGGAAATTATATCCACTAATATGTCAAACCCTCTAGTCCACATTCATGAAGAGACTCAAAATGAATGACAAAAAAACTACAAATATGAAACTTACTTTATATATATATATATATATATATATATATTAAAAAAATTAATTTTGATGTTTTTCTTTGCAATATGCAACAAAATTAATAAATAGAAATTGAGCTAATAAATAAACCCAATTATGATTGACCATTTCACTATTTAATATTTTGAATTTTTCGTAATCAGTCCATTCTCTAATGTGTACTTTGTACTCTCTTTGTCCTGATTTAAAGTCATACTTTCTTATTTAGTTTGTCTCAAATTAAGATTTTTTTTACTTAAAATGGATGCTGACGTCCACTTGTTATTGTCACACCAAAATCTCTCTTCACACTTTCTCTCTCATTCTTTACTTTTTATAATCAAAAAATTTATTTATTCTTAATCCTCTTGCAAATTCAAACCAAGAGCATTAAATCAGAAAGGCGGGATAGGTAACCATTTTTGTGGAGGTAATTATATCCACTAAAATGCTCAAACTCTATAATCCACAATCACAAACAGGCCCAATAATGAATGACAAAATAAAATTTTGAAACTTACTCTCTACTAAAAAGCAATTTTCATTTTTTCTTTTCAATATGGGACTAAATTATTAAATATAAATAGAGTCAATAAATAAATCTAATATTGTTTGGCCATTTGACCGTTTAAAATTTGAATTCTCCCTAATCAGGCCATTCTCTAGTTTGTAATCTATACCCCCTATGTCCCGATTTAAGGTTCTTACTTCCTTTTTTGTTTGTCTTAATTAGAGTTTTTACTTTAATTTATTACCTAAAATGGACGATAAGACTCACTTGTCATTCTCACAACAAAAACTTCATATCCACTTTCTTTCTCATACTTTACTTACATACTCACAATATTTATTTATTCTTAATCCCGGTCCAAAGTCAAAGTAAGAACATTAAATTAGGGCGAAGCAAGTATTAACTATTTTTGTGAAAGTAATTATATCAACTAATATGCCTAAACCATATAATCCATAGTCACGAACATGCCTGATAATGAATGCAAAAAAAAAGAACCTTATTCTCCATTAAAAAGCAATCTTGATTTTTTTTTCTTTGCAATATGGGATGGAATTAATAATACAAATTAAATCAGTAAATAAACTCAACATTGTTTGATCATTTGGCCATTTAATATTTTGAATTTTCCTAATCTGGTCACTCCCTTGTTTGCACTTTATACTCCCCCTGTTCCCGTTTAAAGTTTTTACTTTCCTTTTTAGTTTGTTCCAATTTAAGAGTTTATTTTACTTTATCACCTAATATCTGTGCAAATTTAAAGAAAAAAAAATATTAAATTGGGACAAAGAGAGTAGTAATTACTTTTATGAAAGTAATTATATCCAATAATATGTCCAACCCTCTAATGCACAATCACAAACAGACCAAATAATTCGAGCGGGGCACTTTTTCTAAAATTATGTTTAGTGCACCATCTTAAAACCCTTTTAAAACTTTATTTTTTTATTACAATGGATTTTTTTTTCCTTTACAAAATAACATAAATTACTTTATGTGTTATTTCATACATGGAAATATCATTTTTAAAAGCATACTCCTTTTGTCCCATTTTAATGGGCACATTTTGATTCTTTTGGTCAACTAAGCCGATCGTTGACGATAATTTTATGATTATCCAGATATATCTATGCAATGCTAAAAAGTATTATTGATGTTATTTATAATAGTAAAACAATAATAATTTTCAAAATTACATCAAGATATCTAAATATTCGTAATTTATGGTCAAAGACTTACTCAGTTAACAAAAAATCAAAATATTTCATAAATGAGACGGAAGGAGTATATTTATTGGAGAATTTATTTTTAAAGATATTTATTGAATTTTTAAAATAATATTTCCCTTATCCCGCTTTAAGGTTCTTACTCTCATTTTTAGTTTGTCCAAATTTAAGGTTCTTACTTTGCTTTATTACCTAAAATGGAAAGTGGTGTTGGGAATAGAGACAAAAACGAGGAAAAGATCAAAACCACGGAAGAGCGAGGAGTCAAAATCGGGACGGGAGGTACAGTGGAAGATCCGGCCGGACCTGTTAAAGGACCCGACCGGACCAACCACCAACCAACAAAAACGAAAGTTGAAGATGGGCTGTTATGTACAGACATTGGCTGGGAAGGATTGTCTCCTTCTAGAAGTCAATTCGGACCAACCAACAAAAACGAAAGTTGAAGATGGGCTGTTATGTACGGACATTGGCTGGGAAGGATTGTCTCCTTCTAGAAGTCAATTAACGTGTGGGACTTAATTGTAGTGGAAAAGGAATTAGTTTCCAATTAACAATTATATTCCTTCCGTCTCAAGGACTCCGGGTAATTAGGTTTTGATCAGGATTAAGTTTTGGTATCCCTATAAATATATTGTGATAGCCACCATAATATTTTGTACACTAAAAAAATAGACAAAGATAATTTGTGAGTCACAAAGAGAGCCAAGTGAGTGCTAGCCCTTGGGGGTGCCCTTAGGGGCATTCCATGGATGGGTTAAAGCATGTCTAGAGTTTTATGTGTGGTAGGAGTGTTTACATGGAGAAGTTATCTCCTTGCTATATAGAGCGGCAGGCTTTATTGTAAACAGACACAGATTATGATATTAATGAAATATCCTGGCTTGGCAGTGCCCCCATATGTAGTCATTGTTGTTGACGAACTGGGTTAACAAATATTGTGTTCTTTTTCTTGTTGATTACTTTCATATTATTCGTATGCATGGTTGTTGTGTCTCACCATTATCAGAATTGTATGGGCATGAACTGCACAAATATACCACAATTCCCCAATAAGTGGGACCCACTTGTTATTCTCACAACAAAAACTCTCAACCCACTTTTGCTCTCCTACTTTACTTTTCATACTCACAACAATTGTTTTTTCTTAATCTCCGTGCAAAGTCAAACTAAGAACTTTAAATTGGGACGGATGGAGTAGTAATTTGGATTCTTTAAAAAATACTCCCTCTGTCTCAGTTTAAGGTTCTTAGTTTGACTATGCACGTTTATTAAGAAACTAAGGCAAAAACAAAGGAAATGAGTAAACCAAAAATAGAAAATGAAGGATATAAATGTCCAAAACACTATTCATGAAGCAAGTTAGTGAAAGTAAGTTAGGTAAGTAATGGGTTTTTTGTAATTAAATGGACTTTTTGAGGGCAAGATTCTCTAAAGCACTATTCATTGTTTTCCATTTATGGAATAAAGTACTCGCTCCGTCCCAGACTAAGAGTCATACTTTCCATTTTGGTACGTCCCAGACTAAGAGTCCTATTTCTAAAATGGCAAAGAATTTTTACTATTCACCCCACTCATTATCTCTCATATTTTACTTTTATACTCACAACACCAATCAATTCACTATTCTCTCTCACTCATTCTGTTTCCTACTTTACTTTTAATATTAGTTTAAATTCTTGCATTAGTAGTTTAGTTAAATATTCTCAAACAAAAACCCCTGGATACTTTTACATTAATTAAATATACTTGTTTTCACTCAAGTCTCTGTCAAAAACTTGATAGACAAAATTATAATACCTCGCAAGTGCACGAGCTATCGTCATAGCAATATGCAAATACAAGGGTCGAACCACAGAGACTTGGATTAATTCTAAGTTAATTAACTATTTAAAAACAATAAAATAAATGATAAGTGATCAACATGAACTAGCGTATAATGATAGGATAGCGGAATATAGATTCACAATCATCTCTTCTATGCTATGATAATAATATAAAAACACCAATTACAATTCAAGGATTCATTCACTACTTTAAGAATTGGGACGGTTAGGTGGCCGGGTTGCAATCCTAATACTCTCTTTATGTTCTACTTTCCGCAAGGTCCGTTTCACATGCCAAGAGTTCATGAAGTTCTTAAGAATATTTGAACCTAGATCTTTTTGACTTCCGCAAGGTCCTCAATTGGATCTAATCACCACAATATTGGTCAATGTATAAATCTCCACGCAAGTGCAAGAATTTATACACAAGTAATTAAAAAGCCAAAATTATCTTAATATAAAGTTGAAACTCTAAAACGGAATTAAAACTATTATGATGAACAAGAAAGATATTGGATTGAAAGAATTAAATAATAAAACATAAAATTGATAAAAGTTACCTCCAATTCGTAGTTGGTGAAATTAGTTCTTCATAGACAAAGAACCAACTCCTCCAACCTTGCAAACCTTACAAAATATTTAGTAGCTACATGATTGATCAAAAAAATACTAAAAACCTAGTCTAGTATTTATAGAGTAAAACTAACCTAAATCTAAAAGGAATAATAAAAGAAAATAAAGTGTAAAAGAAATAGGAAACTAATAATAAGAAAGTCCTAAACAAAATAGAAAAAACAAATCCTAATTCCTAATGCTTTTGTGTGCGGCGGCTGACTTTGTGGCTGGAAAGCAGAATTTGCATTTTAGTCCCTAAAGTTTGCAGTTTAGTCCCCAGACTTTTAGTTTATTGCAGTTTGGTCCTAAAGTTCCAAAACTGGCAGATTGGTCCCTGGATTTCAGCAGTCTTTCACAACAGTCCTTGACCTTCATAAGTTTACTCCATTAAGCACTTTTCATCCCTCTTTATTGTAAATTGAGCCATAACCACCCTAGACAACAAAAACACAAGAACACCCAAATCAAATAGCAAAAGCTTGAGAACAAAGCAATAATTAAGCCTAAAAGTACCTAATAGAATGAGTAAAAACTCATTCATCAAACACCCCCAAACTTAATCATTTACTTGTCCTCAAGTAAAAATAAAGAATAAAAATAAAACTAAACTATTAAACAATAAACATAAATACTACTATAACTAAAACACGAAAATAAAGAAAACTACTACAATATTTTTGGGTCTCTCCCGTAGTTTAACATGAAAAACATACTACCACACGTCTCAACACGGGTTAGGAACAAAACCATGCAAATGACTATATATTTGGAATAAATTAAATATTTTTCTTAGGTAAAATAATCAAGCTATAAATCTTTTGTGCATATAGAATATAAATACCATTCCTTATCCTATCAAGATATGAATAACTTTATAAAGCATAGTACCCAAACATTCTCTTGTTCACTCAAACAATATTAAAGCAAGGCATAAGAAAAATTCAACACATGATTCTCTTTTGATGAGCTCCCATACAATTTATCGCTTGATTCCCCTTTATATATATATATATATATATCCATATTATTTCTGGTCATTTAGGTCTTCGTAGGTACAAGAATTTTTATTTATTTTTGGAATGGGGATTGGCACCAAGGATTTGGGAATTATCATATTACCACATATCCCTTTTATTTTTGGCCTTTATCGCATTTTTTTGCGAGCATTCGATTCAATTCTTTCACTCCTTGCCATTTCTCCCACTCTTCTTAACTAAGACCTTTTCTTCGGGAATTTTATACTTAATTGAGACTCACTTCAAGGAGACTCAAAGTCCAATTTAACTTATGTCTACCCTTTAATCACACAATCTCACATAAGATAATGTCAGGTACTATAACTCGATAAAGATACCCAAAATTTTAACACCCAAAGATATGGTATATATTGAATAGTGTGTTGAGAAATCAACACCAACTCTCGACCTGTCCAGAATTTTCTAGGGCTTCTAGAAAGTTCTACTAACCTTTAGAAGACGGAGAAGGTTCCGGAATTGAGGAAGAATGAAGAAGCTTGGCACCTCCATTGTTGAAGTCTCCAAATTTGAGGAGAAGACCGACTCCGATAGAAGACTCTAGAGAGGTGGCCTTCACCGACTTTAGCAAGTATAGGGATATGGGTTTTCCCCATTTTGTGTAACCTGGAGTGGGAGTCCAGTCTAATAGAGTGTTTGGGTGAGTGGCCAGAGAGTGTGAGCTGTGACTAGGCTCATAGTGTGAGTTGTTATATTGTGTGACAGTGTAAGTCTTATACTGTAAGTCTTATATTAGTGTGTGCTTTAAGCACTTGTACCTTGTCTTTGTGTAAGTATTGTTAAAGTAATAATAATAGTGTTATTATTATTACTTTTGTTTCGCCAATTCGGGTACCGAAAAACCAACATAGTGCACATAACTTAATCATGGAACCTAAGTTAAATATTTCATAAATTCCACATGTATCGAAATTCACAAGCTTTTATCCCTATTTTCAAAATAAATCATCATTGGAGGTACTAAAAGAGTACAAGAACTACGAGAGAGATTTTATTTTTTTATTTTTTTACACAAGCAAGAAAATTAATTTGACCGCACCGAAGTTGCCTACGTTCCTCCTAAGACAATAAGGGGCTCAGGTCACCGTAGTTCGAACCCGACAAACACAAAAAAAAAATAGAAAAACAATTTATAACTAAAAAACAAAAACAAAAAAATTAAAAATGCATTCCCACCCCCAAACTTAAAATCTGCAATGTCCTCATTGTGCAAAACATAAAATATAAGACTACCCACAATGGGTGTATGAATAGGTGTATGAAAGTTGGGGGAGGGGTATGAAACTATTGTGGGGGTGGTATGAAACTTGGTGTATGAAATGTGTGTATGAAAAAATTCATACGGGTTGAATTTTGGGGAGAGCCTGCGTCAGATTCCACGTGGCGAGCCCCAATTGGACCGCAAAAGGCGCGTGCGCCACACGGCCTGACAGGGCGCGTGTGGGCGCGGCCCGGCGGCCTTTTTTTTTTGTTTTTC
The DNA here is from genome assembly GCA_026119855.1 of Campanula takesimana. Taxonomy (NCBI): domain Eukaryota; kingdom Viridiplantae; phylum Streptophyta; class Magnoliopsida; order Asterales; family Campanulaceae; genus Campanula; species Campanula takesimana. The sequence continues at coordinate 1,576,506 of JAOWBW010000206.1, forward strand.
CCTGTTTGAAACACGTGTAAGCACACCATTGGTCCGCTGGATTTTCGGATTTTATTTTTTAACTCAATTATTTGAGCTGAATTATCACCTAGTAATTTTTTATTTTATTTTTTTTTTCGCCAAAATTCAGCATTTTTTTTCCCTATAAAATGATGCAAGTTTCATTAGATTTGGACACCAAAAAAAAAAACTATCTTTTCTCAATTTTCCTTCTCCATTTTAGCCTACATTTAAAAAAATTCATCATCTTTTGAGTGAAATGGATCCCAATAATAATCCTTTCAACACTCAAAATTCCCAAAAAGAATTAATTTAGTGTAAAATATTATTTTAATTATAAATAATAATAATAATTATTATTTTTTACAAATCATAAAAATAAAGAATATATAAAAATAATATAAAGTAGTGGGGTATAGAATGATGAGTGGGAGGGAGATGAATTTTTTTTTTCCAACTAACCATTGTAGGGGGGTTGTATGAAAGGGGTGTATGAAAGATGAGGTGGATAGGATAAAGTGTTAAAAGTGGGTGTTGAATTTTTTTTGGTGTATGAAACCATTGCTCATAGTCTAAGAGGGGGCAAAAACACCTACTACTACCGAATGATTATGGCTCCTCAATTATTAAATACCCACACCAATCCACCATTTGGGACTTCCATCAAATAAGTTGTGTGCACCCCAATTTTGAAAAATGGGTATCACCAGTTATCCAAAAATCATCCCAACATAGCTCACTATTCTCAGAAAAACTAATCATGATTGCAAGAATAACCATCTATACTTTGCAAGACTTTTGAACTCACATTTTATGATTACAGCACAGTATCAATTATCATTGAGGTTTCCACCAAGAAATAAAGCAATTTGTTTGAAAAAGTCATGAGTTGGAACATGTTACCTTAGTTGACTTCAGGGGAAAGTCAGAATTTGAAAAATTACAATCATCTGAAGGCTCTTTTTGAAGTCTTGGATGCAAGGGATATGAAAATCTGCAATGTTGAACAATGAGGTGCTGGAGTTGGGCGTGTGGTGCAAGAGTTGGGAATAGTGGAGACTGTCGGCGGTTCAGAGAGGAGATGGAGATCGCCATGAAACTAGGGAGGTTCCGGCGGCTGCTGCTAAAGAATGGACCAGTTCGCCGGATTTGATGTAAGTCCGGCGTATTGAGCGGACAGCTGTGAGGGATGAGGGCGCTGACGACAATGGCGAGGACGCTGGAGTATACGGTGTAGGTGAATGGAGATGAGATTGAAGTGAGTCGGCCTCTGAGACAGATTTCCGTGTCCGGACCAGGTTTTCGCAGGGCTATCGTGGTGATGTTGGGTGCTTGCTACATTAACGAGGAGGAATAGGGTTTGGATTTCTATTTGATTTGTGATTTTTTTTTTCGTTTTTTTTATTTTTTTTTTTAACTCCCCACAACACCTGCCCTCTGCCTCTTTGTAATTCACCCGGGCCCTGCAGGTGTGCACTTGAGCCTACGCCACTTTCAACTATGACAAAGACTCATGTGCGTGCGGAACATGTTTTTTTCGGTTTGTCAAAAGTAATAGTTACTATAACATAATGTAATGACTGTATACATATAAAGTAACAGTTTGTATACAAAAAGTAATACATATATATATAAAAGTAACCGTGTTTTTTTTATGTTTTCTTCGTTTGCCAAAAGTAATACTTATTACAATTAAAATGTAACGAACGTGTTACTTATATGTAATAATGTTTATACATAATTGTAACACATATGTATAGAAAAAGTAATAAATCAACCATTTACATTTTTAGAGCTAAAAACACTTGATTAGTGTTACATGTAAAAATATTACATTATCTATAGAAATATGTTATAATTTCTTTTATTAAAGTGTTACATTTACTTGTACAAACAATTACATTCATATATATGAGTTGTTACTTTTAAAATGTTACTTTCTTTCAAAAAAATTAAATCAAAATACACAATATTTTACATTTTTGCAAAAGCATTATTACATTTCAGTATAAATGATAATTACATTTAGTTATTGTTTGGGTTACATGTAATTATAGTTAGTATTACATTTGGAAAAATGGGTAAAAACGAGTTTTTGTTTTTTTAAAACAGGTATTACGTTTACTTATGAACAATGTTACTTTATATGTATACAGTCATTACTTTAAGAGATGGTAACTATTACTTTTGGTTAACGTCGGAAAAGCTGGAAAAAAAAAAAAACTATTTTTTTTTTCGGCCAATGGTGGGTTGCCACGTGGCGGGTTTGGCCCATGGGTCATGGGGCGACCCGTCTCATGCATGAGACGGATCCCCTTGTTCTCATGGGAGACCACCTCTTCAACTATTTGCAGTTTGATCACTGCTCACCATTTTTGTTTTCAATTTTTTTCCCTATCTGCCATTGCTTTGTTAACCTACAAATTCCACTAACACAACACGCAAGCATAATCTCTATTGAAACAAAAATAAAACAAACTAATTGTTGGGTATGCTTATTATAAACCACTCCTATTACCTAGATTTGATTGATCCCATAACCTAATTTTATCTTTTGTGGACTTTAGGATATATTGTAAGAAGTGTTAAACTTCATTTTTAGAATAGTCCACTTTGATAGTATAGGCTTTAGATTGATAGGCTGAAAATTTTCTAAGTCTGGAATTTTAGTGGTCAAGACCTTGACCGTGAACTCACTTGACCGTGGTAGACCACCTGACCGTGGAAGACCACTTGACCGTGAATCACTTGACCGGAAGTCAGTGACCTTGAGCTTTGTGGCATATCTTGACAGGTCACATTTGACCCCTCGACCGCAAGCCACTCGACCGTGAGGCCTTGACCGCAAATGATGAAGTTGTCCAAGAACCCAAGTTTGTTTAAACTTAACCATGGTCAAACTATGGTTAGTTTTAGAACGTTGCAGAACTTGGATCCCAAGTAATTCAAATTTGAAATTCATCTAAGTGGGACCACCTCTTATCTGCAAAAAGGACAAACTCAGATTGAGCTCCAATCAGAATTCAACAGCTCATTGTCCTTCAACTTGGAGCCCAAGTAAATCCAACAGCTATTTTCTCATTCAAGGCTATAAATAGCCCTTAAGTTCTTCATTGAACTGAGCTGAGATTCTAAGAGAGAAATTGCTGTTAAAATACTTGGTGATTGAAGATCATACTCAAGATTTCCAGAATCCTTTGAATCTTCAAAGAACTCACCCTCAAACCTTCAAAGATCTCCAGCAACATTCAAGTCATCTCAAGCCTTGTAACACTTAAGATTCATTAGGCTCTACAATCACTTAGATTTTAAAGAGCTTCTGATTCTTACACACACTCACCCCAATTGATCAATCACATAGATTGCATCAAAAGGGATACACTGGTCTAAGTCTAGGATTTATTCTTCATAGAAAGTAGGTGTTGATTCAAAGCTTCATCTCTGTAATCTGTACACTCAAGAATCAATATATACCTCCATTCAAAATCCAAGACTGACCATCTTGGTAAAGGACGTAGATCTTTTAACAGATCGAACCTTTCCAAATACTTGTGTCATTTTACTTTCTGCAAATTTATTTCAAGTATTGTTCATCTTGTTCTTTATTGTTCATATTAACTTTGTTTGTCGTTTAGTGTTTTGATCTTTCAGATTTAATAACTTGCTGTGAATTGTGTTTGTTTGTTTTCCACATTGCCTAAGTTAAAATCTGATTAACTTATATTTTGCCAAAAACTTCTAAGACAACAACTTTCAAACTCTCAACCATCTCTTGACCGCAAATCTCTTGACCGCACTTACCCTTGACCGTACTCATTTGACCGCAACTTGGTTGACCGTGAGTTCTGGTATTCCTACTTAGAGATTTTAGTCAAAACCAACTCTACCTTATTTCCATCGAAAACTTCCGCTGTGCATATTACATCTTGACCGCACGGTTTATTACTTGACCGCAAAATTCAAGATTGTAAGCACTTGGTTGAATTTTGAAAAAGGGTTGAAATTTTAAGTAGGCTATTCCCCCCCCCCCCTCTAGCCTCCTTTCATACCCTTGTTGTGTCTTTGGGACCAACAAGTGGTATCAGAGCAAACACCTTTATAAAACTTCTGTTTTTCAAGCTTAACAGCTTGGGTGCCGATTCGAAATGGCAAGTCAGAAAACTATGGCAACGGTTAACTTCACTCACGTTCCAGCGTTCGACGAAGATAATTTTGACGTATGGAAGCACAGCATTCTAACTCAGTTCTACTCCATGGATGAGCAACTTGGTGATTGTCTTACCATTGGACCATACTTCCCAATGAAAGCTAATCCGGATCCAGAAACCAATGGTGCAAATCCGACTATCAAGAAACCAAAAGCTGAATGGACCGATGAAGAGAAAAGACTGGTTGGAATGGATGTGAAAGCAAAGAGCATACTTTTGAGTACCTTGAGTACGTCACAGCGTCGACAGATCATGGAATGTTCTACTGCAAAAGAACTTTGGGATGCAATTGAAGATTACATCGAAGGAGATCAAGCTTGCAAGGAAAGCAAAAAGTTTGCAATTCAAAGAAGATTCAACAATTTTGCTAAGATCCCCGGTGAATCACTAAGAGCCACATATGATCGTTATTGTGAGATCGTAAGTACTTATACAGCACTCGGAAAGAAGCTTACCAAGAAAGAAATCAATGTTAATTTTCTTGCCGCTCTTGGTTCGCAATATCTACACAAAGGAAACACTCTTGAAGATACCAAGCTACTAGATGACATGTCTCTCAGAAGCCTCTATGCCAACCTCAAGGTCTTTGATATCAAGCTTAACAACATTGCTGAAATGGAAGGAAAAACAAAGAGCTTATCGTTGGTTGCTCAAAAGGAAGAAGTGATCGAGGAAGAAGATCCAAAAATCTCCACATCAGATTTACTTGATATGGATGATGATGATTTTGCTATGTTCGTGAAAAGATTCCAAAAGTTCAGAAAGACAGCAAGACCCGGATCAACAAGCAAAGCTCCAACAAGGTTTTCAAGGAGCAACTCAACAAGTAAGAAAGAATACTCCAACTTCTCAAAGAAGAAAGAGGATCTCGTTTGTTTTAATTGCAGGAAACCCGGTCATTTCGCATCAGAATGCCCAATTCCCAAGTATGAGTATATGAAGAAGAAAAGCAACTTCAATCCAAGATACTCAAAGCAAAAGGGGATGGTTGCTGAAGAGGACTCTACCACAAAAGAGTTAGCTACCTGGATAGAGTCAGATTCTGATGAAAGCGATGAGGATTCTGAAGAAGGTCACATCTGTTTGGTCGTTCAGTCCGATGATGAGGATGATAATAAAAGTCTTCGCTCACCAAATGCAAAACCTAAACGGATAAGTTATACGGCCGATGAACTTGCAGAAAAGGGATTCCTAACTCCGGTTCAAAAGAATGGTGATCTTCTATTTTCAAGATGTGATGTGAGTGCAGCAAAGAAGGCTCTACTAAACCCCAATGTAAAGGAAGTTCTGTCTACCACACCACAAGTCAAATTTGACATTTCCCCCGATGAACAAGAAAAGATGTTTGCAAAAGCTGAACAGGTAATTAGTAAATTCTCTGGCATGAAGGAAGCTTTAGCACTTTCAACTGAAGAAATTTCCCAGATTAAGACGGAGAAATCTCTATTAAGATCTGAACTCACCCTCCTTAAGGAGCAGATCAAGAGTATGACTCCTCTTACTGATCGAAACCGTTTCTTAGAAGAACAAAATGCTATATTTAAAGTTAAAAACGAAGAATTGGTTGCTGAGATAAACGACCTGAAAAGGATCACTAATGAGTGGACCAATTCTCGTATCACTATGGAACAAATCTTAGAATCCCAAAAGTCTAGTGGTGATAAGGAAGGCTTGGGATTCCAAACTAGTGACAACTTTAAATGTGCATCTTGTTGTGAAAGTGATGAGAAATTTACCTAGCAAACTTTGGAAGGGTCAAAAGATAAACATCAAGAATCTAAGGGTAAAGGACAAGAACCAAAGAAGAAACTAGAGTTCCATTATGTCTACCCTAAGAATCAAACTGGAAAGGCTTTAAAGTTGAAAGGAAAAGCCATGGAAAATCCTACCAAAGAGGAAGACTCTTGGAAGGTACCTGATCATGACCGTGCTTCTACCTCAAAGCCCGGTCAAGTAGCCTTCCGTGGCATGTCGACCGCAAACCAAGGCAAAGCGGTCAAGTTCAAGAAATTGAACTTTGTTCGGGAGAGATTTTCCATACCAGTTAACAATGTTGTGCTCAAGACTTCAACGAAGTTTGTTAACCTCAGTTGGGTGGCTTCCACCATTGCTCTGTGTGTGATGGTTATGGTCATAAGGCTGCTGAATGTCTTTTGAGATTCACACCCAATCCCAGAAAGAGTAACCCTCCTTCTGTGAGGTAGGTGTGGGTTGTCAAAAGTTGCTAACCCTTTGGACCCAAAAGAATAAAAAGGGGACCTTGTTCTTAAATGTCTATTTTGTAGGTTCTCTGCTTAATTGCTGGACACCTCAAGGATAAATCAAGTTTATGGTATCTCGATAGTGGCTGCTCAAGGCACATGACCGGAGATATCAACTTATTGGAAGATGTCCGTGAAGAAAAAGGGCCATCAGTAACCTTCAGAGATAATAACAAAGGAAAGACTGTAGGATATGGAGTCATCCGAAAAGGAAAAATCACCATCCAAGAAGTCTCTCTAGTTATTGGACTACAACACAATCTACTCTCAATATCTCAGTTCTGCGACAAAGGATTGCAATGCCACTTCACCTCAAATTTCTGTCTCATCAAAGATGGCATATCTGGCGTCACTTTGCTAAAAGGGATTCGTAAGAAAAATGTTTATGTTGTTGATTTTAATTCATCTTGCATTTCTTCTAATCTCTGTTTTGTAGCAAAGAATGTTAGTGAGAATAGTTGGCTGTGGCATAAAAGACTAAGTCACTTAAACTTCAAGTATCTCTCCAAGATTGGTAGAGAAAATCTAGTTCGTGGTCTACCCAAAGTAGCTGATCACCACGATGAGAAGTGCACATCATGTCAACTAGGCAAACAACCAAAAGCGTCTTTCTCCAGCAAGACGACACCTTCAACTTCTAGATGTTTGCAACTACTACATATGGATCTGTTTGGACCTGTTTCTACCGCAAGTATTGGAGGAAATAGATATTCCTTAGTTGTGGTAGATGACTACTCAAGATATACGTGGGTCGAGATGATGAGCTCCAAAGATGATTGTTATGACATTTTGACCGCACTCTTTAGACAGCTCCAAACACAAAAAGAAGATGACATCGTTAGTGTTCGATCCGACAACGGTACAGAATTCAAGAACAACGGTGTTGCTCAATACTGTGATGATCATGGTATTGACCACAACTTCTCTGCTGCTGGAATTCCACAACAAAACGGTGTAGTGGAAAGAAAGAATAGAACGTTGATAGAGGCTGGAAAGACAATGATTGCTGAAGCAAAGCTACCTCAATACTTTTGGGCTGAAGCCGTCAACACAGCATGCTTCACTCAGAATAGATCCCTCATCAACAAGACCTACAACAAAACTCCTTATGAACTTTGGAGAGGAAGAACCCCCAACATAGCATACTTCAAAATATTTGGATGCAAATGCTTCATACTCTACAACGGTAAAGAACATCGAGGTAAATTTGCTCCTAAGGCCGATGAAGGTATATTTATTGGGTATGCTAAACACTCAAAAGCTTTTCGTGTATTTAATAAAACCACTCTTAAGATAGTTGAATCTGTCCATGTTACTTTTGATGAACATTCTCTCCTTGAGCCACATATGGCTCCAAATATTGCTGATGATTTTGTTGAGCTTAATGAGACAGGTACAAGTCAACCACAAAATCAATCAACACAAGGAAACCCACCTACCTCAACTGCACCTCCATCAACTACTCATGAAGCACCAGAAGCTACCACATCTGCTGCTACCTCAAATGGAGTTGAAGTTGAAACACCTATCAATGTGGAAGAACCTATCCCTCAAATTACCTATGATTGGGATGGAACAAATGATGTACCACTAGAAGATTTTCAACCACCATCAACTCAACCAGATATACCTCAAGAAGTTCGTGAGGTTAGAGATCACCCAATTCAGAATATCATTGGTGACTTGCATTCTGGTGTTCGAACAAGAAGATCAAACTACGATGCACTTACAGCATTTATATCTCAAGTTGAACCCAAGAAAGTTGATGAAGCACTCCAAGACTCAAGTTGGGTTGTTGCTATGCAAGAAGAGCTCAACCAATTTGAAAGATGCAAAGTTTGGACCTTAGTTCCAAGGCCACAAGATCAAGGAGTGATTGGTACAAAGTGGGTGTTCCGAAACAAGATGGATGAGAATGGAAGCATCACAAGAAACAAAGCTAGGTTGGTTGCACAAGGCTACAGACAAGAAGAAGGCATTGATTATGATGAAACATTTGCCCCCGTTGCGAGACTTGAAGCTATAAGGATATTTTTAGCTTATGCCTCTTTCAAAAGATTCAAGTTATATCAAATGGATGTGAAGAGTGCATTCCTCAACGGTGAACTTCAAGAAACAGTCTTTGTTGCTCAACCGCCCGGATTTGAAGACCCCAAATTTCCAAATCATGTCTACAAACTCCGTAAAGCTTTATATGGACTCAAACAAGCTCCACGTGCATGGTATGATACTCTATCTAAATTTCTCCTAGAGAAAAGCTTCAAGCGTGGTAAGATTGACACAACTCTATTCATTGCTAAATATCATGATCATACTTTATTAGTTCAAATATATGTAGATGATATTATTTTTGGCTCTACTAATGAATTGTTGTGTAAGCGATTTGAGAAACTAATGAAAAGCAAATTTGAGATGAGCATGATGGGAGAATTAAAATTCTTCCTTGGCCTTCAAATTAAACAATGTGCTGAAGGCATCTTCCTCAACCAAGCAAAGTACACAAAGGATCTTATCAAGAAATTTGGACTTGAAAATGCAAAGGCATACGACACTCCTATGGCTACTGGTAACAAGCTAGACAAAGACTTGAAAGGTAAGAAGGTTGATCAAACCTTGTATCGAGGTATGATTGGCTCTCTCCTATACTTAACTGCTAGTAGGCCAGATATCATGTTTAGTGTTTGCGTTTGTGCTCGTTATCAAGCTGATCCTAGAGAAGCACATCTTATTGCTGTCAAACGTATTATTCGATATCTATATGGGACTATTAACCTTGGACTTTGGTACTCCAAAGATTCAAATTTTGATCTTATAGGTTACTCAGATGCAGATTATGCAGCATGTACAATAGACAGGAAAAGCACAAGTGGAACTTGTCATTTCCTTGGAAATAGACTCGTTTCATGGGCAAGCAAGAAACAAGCCTCAGTCTCTGTATCTACCACAGAAGCTGAATATATAGCTGCTGGAAGCTGCTGCTGCCAAGTGCTCTGGATGAAGCAACAATTGGTTGACTACGGAATCAACGAAGAAAATTGTCCAATCTTTTGTGACAATACATCTACCATTGCTGTCTCCAACAACCCTGTCATGCATTCAAAAACCAAACACATTGATATCAAGTACCACTTTCTCAAGGATCATGTGGAAAAAGGTAATATCCATCTAGAGTATGTGAGTACTGACAATCAAATTGCAGATATTCTCACCAAGGCTCTTGATTCGAAGAGATTTAGGTATCTTAGAGGAGAAATGGGTATGCTAGAACTTTAATTACTTGTCATATACTTTGATTGTGCTAATGTCTTATGTTTTATCCAAGTTCAAAACCCTTACCGGTAAAGCAATCACGGTCGATTATATCTCACCGATCAAGTATCCGCGGTCGAAGTATCAAGATCCTTAAAGTGTTCTGACCGCATCTATGTTGAACCACATTCAATATCGACCGCATGACATGAAATTTGTTCAAGGCTTTAAGAAGCCGACCGCATGGAAAATGATGATATCCGTTTCACTGCTTCAAAGAAGCATTCATAGGCCAAGGAACTATCTTGACCGCAATAATCACGGTCAAGCACCTGACCGTAGGGGTGATCATGGTCCGGTCTGGTCCATTTTTTGACAAATATCACAAAACCAGAACCGGAACCAATACTCTGGTTCTCTAAAAATTTGGAACCGGAACCAACCAATACTTGTGAGAACCAACACACTGGTTCTGGTTCTACTGGTCTGGTCTGGTCCGGGTTCTACAATTTATTAATCATGTGAAGTTTATTTCTTTTCAAACTTCTTAACTCACAACATTGACAAGATCAAACACAAATATAATCTTAATAT